>CBVK0100262866.1:0-27898 GCA_900067695.1 Picea abies
TATATATATATATATTTCATATTTTTGTGATAAAAATATATGTCTATTTAATATAGATGCTTGTGATTTTGGATGTTCAAGCGTATAGATATTTCAAATTCTCTGAGATAAAAGACACTTCCAATGAATATGGATTTTTGCAAATATTCAAACCAAATTATCCAACATGGGATAGGGCCAAGATCCATGAAAATGGACATTCAATGACCATGAATTTACCTTTGGATCATGAAAGTAGCCACAACTAGTGCATACCACTTTGAGTTGCAATTAATTGGTAAATTCTCTTTCGAAAGGAGTGTTTGAACTCCATTCCTTCCTTTCATGTCAATTTATTAGTGAGACGGATGTGATAAGATGCATTGATAGTGATCCATTTTAACTCTAGATCTATCATGGGCCAAGAGGTATCTTAATTGTGGATCCATCTTAACTATGGATCTATCATGCCCCTAGAGGTATAACAAACATTATTTTTTAGAATATAAAACTTGAGGAAATGTTTGTCTCTTCAAGGATTTGATGCCTCTATCCCATAATACATCTCGAGTTAAGATGGATCTATCTATATATATATATATATATATATATATATATATATGGAGTATATATATATATATATATATATATATATATATATATATATGGAGTTAGGATGGATCTAAGATTGATGGAGTTAGGCTATAGAAAGTGTGTCTTTGGACCCAATAAGAATTTTTTGACTTTATATATATATAAAGTTGATATTAAAATATTTACTTGTTACTAATATTTTTCTAAATAAGATGTGTTAATTGTATATTAAACATTGAAAGAATTATACATATTCTTCATAGAAAGCACCTATGTGTCTAATAAAAATATTTTTACTTTCAATTATTTTCTCCCTATATAAAGTTAATCTAAAATTATTTTACTTAAGATGGATGTTAAAGTATTTTTTAAAATATTATCTATAAACTTTTAATTGTTATACATATATATAAAGTTGAAATAAATCTAAATTAAATAATTATTATAAAAAAATTATAAAGAATACCGATAAGTGGAATATCTCACTATATTATAACAAAATACAAAATATTAATTTATGCATTCATTATTATTAAATGGTGTAAGTCTCTTATCATAAAAAAATCTTATCTTCATACACTATCTATGTTTGTGCCATGCGATATTTGAACTTTGAAGTCTGTTTGTGCCATACGATATTTGAACTTAGAACTCTGGTTTCGTAGGCTCCTTGGGTTAAGTTACATCCGAGGAAAAATAAACCTTAAATATTTTATTTAGATCCATATCCATCTCATGGTTGAAATTTGGTTTCTTTTCAACTCGTCAATTTCAAAGTTTTTTTAAAATATTCTTTAAATATTCATATTGATTCCATAGTTGAAATTTCAAAGTTTTTTTTTAAATATTTTTTAAATATTTATATTGATTCTATGGTTGATACTACAATTCTCCGTTACAGATCATGATATATACAATGAATTGTAAATATGTTCTATAGGCTGGTGAGTCAAGTTTTGTATAAGCCGGAAGGCTTATGTGTTTGTTAGGCCAGGAAGCCCAAGTGTTTGAAGGCCAGGAGCCTGCTGTTGTACTTGTATGTATGCAGAATAATCAATAAAATATAAACACCGCCAAGTGTAGACCGACCACGATAAATGAGTGAAGGGGGACTGAGCGTCCACAGAGTGGGCAAGGAATTAGGAGCTGGAAGGTGGGAAAGGGGCTGAGTGTTGAGCCTAGGGGCTAAGCCTAGGGGCTTAGGCCTGGAATAATATTTTAATATTATTTCCTAAAAAGCCATGTGCATATTATTTTATCCTAAGCTCCTAGCAAAAAGGAAAGGTGTGTATAGGGAGGCATGCAGATGGAACGCATGCAGTTCCCAGGGTGACAAATGTCCACCCTAACGCATGCAAATAAAACAGAAAGAAACAGCCGTGGAGGGAAGGGAAATCTCTCGCATTCCATTCGACCCGACTGCCCTGAGCAGGAGTTGTAGGAGCCAGTCTGTAGGAGACCTCATGTATGTCTGTTATAGAGAGGAAGCCTATGTTGGGTGCTGAAGAATGCGTGTTTACCCTTGTTCAGAGCCGTGGAGTCTGTCTGTGAGAGAAAACTAGAGTGTGCGTTCCCTGAACGAAATGTCCATGTCAATTTCGGTGAAGAGCCTCTATTTTCCCAAGAAAAGCTGAGCGAGCTTGTGCCTAGAGCCCTATTCTGAAATCTTGACCGTGAGAACATCATGTGACTGTTGAGCTGGTTCTTGGGAAGCCTGTGTCCATTTTCCCTGTGTTTGTTGTGGCATGCAGTTCTGGACTGCGTGAGGCTTGTTGGCCTATGAGGGACTCCCTCTAGGTGAGAGAGTGCGCAGAGGAAGGAGATAGCTCTTGGAAGGAACCTTGTAGCTACCACAAAACCCGGAGACTTCTGGTCCGGTCTGTTCCTATAACCCAAGGTAAGGGAGACTAGCAGTTGAAGGATTGTCTAGGTGACAGAGAAGGTGCACTCTCCTGTGGTGGAACAGGCATGTGGGGAATGAGGGTCTGTGGGCAATGAGCGTGGGAGATTCCTGGGAGAGCATTCTTCCTGGTGGTTGTGTGTGACTGAATTCCCTGTAACCTCAGCCTGAGTCTGGATTCCTTGCCCTGAGGTGAAGCTCAGTCCTAGCTCGGGGGTGACCCACTGTTGAGTTGAGGAGCAGTGCGGTCTACGGTTGGGAGGTTCGTGGAAGTCCTGCATTTGGTTGGTGGATTTCTCCACTGTCACAAGATAAGTGTTTAATTATATTTTTACCACTTTTTATCATGACTGTACTGGATCTGTTATCATGTTTTCCGCTGTGTAAATGAATTACTATTGAAATCTATGGATTGTCTAATTATAACAGTAGATATATGTTTATTCTGAGAATTAAAATGTATCTCTTTGCTGTTACGCATGATATTAAAATATTATTCCAGGCCTAAGCCCCTAGGCTCAACACTCAGCCCCTTTCCCACCTTTCAGCCCCTAGTTTCTTGCCCACTCTGTGGACGCTCAATCCCCCTTCACTCATTCATTGTGGTCGGTCTGCACCTGGCGGTGTTTATATTTTATTGATTATTCTGCATACATACAAGTACAACAATAGGCTCATGGCCTTCAACACTTAGGCTCCCTGGCCTAACAAACACATAAGCCTTCCGACTTATACAAAACTTGGCTCACCAGCCTATAGAACACATTTACAATTCATTGTATATATCATGATCTGTAACGGGGATCGACCTTGGGGACACTACAATCCCCCTCCCCTTATTTTGCTCTGATACCAAATTGTAGTGTCACTTTTCACTACCGAGGCTTTCAAACCTCTCACTAACCAATTTGTACATTGAATTTTACATTAAACATACAGAATTGTATAATCACATGCGTAACAACAAAGAGATACATTTTAATTCTCAGGATAAACATATAGTTACTGTTATAATTAGACAATCCATAGCTTTCAACAGTAATTCATTTACACAGCGGAAAACATGATAACAGATCCAGTACAGTCATGATAAAATGTGGTAAAAATATAATTAAACACTTATCTTGTGACAATGGAGAAATCCACCAACCAAA
This sequence comes from Picea abies, assembly GCA_900067695.1. Classification (NCBI taxonomy): domain Eukaryota; kingdom Viridiplantae; phylum Streptophyta; class Pinopsida; order Pinales; family Pinaceae; genus Picea; species Picea abies. The sequence continues at coordinate 3,628 of CBVK0100262866.1, forward strand.
TGCAGGCCTTCCATGAACCTCCCAGCCGTAGACCGCATTTCTCCTCAACTCAACAGTGGGTCACCCCTGAGTTGGGACTGAGCTCCACCCCAGGGCAAGGAATCTAGACTCAGGCTGAGGTTACAGGGAATTCAGTCACACATAACCACCAGGAAGAATGCTCTCCCAGGAATCTCCCACGCTCACTGCCCACAGACCCTCATTCCCCACATGCCTGTTCCACCCCAGGAGATTGCACCGTCTATGTGACCTGGAGAGTCCTTCGGCTACCAGTCTCCCTTACCTTGGGTTACAGGAACAGACCGAACCGGAAGTCTCCGGGTTTTGTGGCAGCTACAGGGTTCCTTCCAGGAGCTCTCTCCTTCCTCTGCGCACTCTCTCACCTGGAGGGAGTCGCTCACAAGCCAACAAGCCTCACGTAGTCAGAACTGCGCACCACAACAAACACAAGGAAAATAGACACAGGCTTCCCAAGAACCAGTTCAACAGTCACAGAATGTTCTCTCGGTCAAGATTTCAGAATAGGGCTCCACGCACAAGCTCGCTCAGCATTTCCTGGGCAAACAGAGACTCTTCCCCGAAATTGACATGGACATTTTGTTCAGGGAATGCACACACTGGTTTTCTCTCACATACAGACTCCACTGCTCTGAACAAGGTAAACACGCATTCTAAAGCACCCAACACAGGCTTCCTCTTTGTAACAGACATCCACGAGGTCTCCTGTAGACTGGCTCCTACGAATCCTACTTAGGGCAGTCGGGTCGAATGGAATGCCAGAGATCCCCCCCCACGGATGTTCCTTTCTGTTTTTATTTGCATGCGTCGGGGTGGAGATTTGTCACCCTGGGAACTGCATGCGTTCCATCCACATGCCTCCATGTACATGCCTTTCCTTTTTGCTAGGAACTTAGGATAAAATAATATGCACATGGCTTTTTAGGAAATAATATTAAAATATTATTCTAGGCCTAAGCCCCTAGGCTTAGCCCCTAGGCTCAACACTCAACCCCTTTCCCACCTTCCAGCCCCTAGTTTCTTGCCCACTCTGTGGACGCTCAGTTCCCCTTCACTCATTCATCGTGGTCGGTTTACACCTGGCGGTGTTTATATTTTATTGATTATTTTGCATACATACAAGTACAACAACAAGCTCCTAGCCTTCAACACTTAGGCTCCCTGGCCTAACAAACACATAAGCCTACCAGTTATACAAAACTTGGCTCACTAGCCTATAAAACATAATTACAATTCCTTTCAAAACATGGTTTACAACGGGGCTCGGCCTTGGGAACACTACAATCCCTCTCCCCTTATTTTTGCACTGTCCTCAGTGCAACTTTACACAGCATCTGCAAGCCTTTCAAAATTTTCAAAAATATGTGGGTACTCTGCCCGCATAACCTCTTCATGCTCCCATGTTGCGTCCTCAGGACCGTACCAGGTCCACTGGACCTTTACAAGTTCTATAGCTCGATTCCGAAGCTGTTTGTTTTTCCTGTTCAATATGTGCACAGGATGCACTTGTAGGACACCCTCTGGTTCCACCTGAATCACATTCCAATCGATAACATGATTAGCATCAAGTACATATTTCTTAAGCTGTGAAACATGAAATACATTATGTACAGTCATAGATGCAGATAATGCAAGCATGTATGCAATTGGACCAATCCTTTCCATGATCTCGAATGGCCCACAAAATATTTATATTATTTATTTATTTGATCGGCAAACCTTAAATACCAGGCAAATTAGATGGCTGGAATTTCTGTGTGAATATGACTTTGATATCAAGTATATCAAAGGGAAAGAAAATAAGGTGGCTGATGCACTCAGTAGAAAAGTGCACGAATTACATGCTACAACCATTAACATGTATAGAACTGAGATTAAAGACAGAATTCTTGAAGCTGCAAATGTTGATTTGCAGTACAAAAATATTGTAGCAAAGCTACAGCACCGTGAGAGACCACAAACCAAGGAAAGTTACACCTTGGAAACTGATGGTTTACTTCTACATAAGAACAGAGTGTATGTACCAAATGTCCGAGAATTGAAGCTAGCAATTCTAAAAGAAATGCATAACATGACTTATGCTGGTCATCCTGGATATCAAAAGACTGTGGCAGCAGTCAAAAGCCATTATTTTTTGCCGGGGTTGAAGAAAGAAATTGCTAAATACATCGTCAGATGTATGGAATGCCAAAGGGTTAAGGCTGAGCATAGACACCCAGCAGGGTTGTTGCAGCCTTTACCTATTCCTGAGTGGAAATGGGATGTGGTAACAATGTATTTTATCACAGGATTGCCCAGAACAAGCAAGCAACATGATTCAATCATGGTGGTGGTGGACAAGCTTACTAAAGTTGCCCATTTTATTCCACTGAAAACCACCCACAGAGCAGTAGAGGTTGTTGATATCTTTTTAAAAGAAGTTGCACACTTGCATGGAATTCCTAAGACAATTGTGTCTGATAGGGACTCGAAATTCACTTCGAATTTCTGGAAGGGACTGTTCAAAGGATTCAGAACAAATCTGAACTTTAGTACAGCATATCATCCCGTGTCTGATGGACAGACAGAGAGAGTAAACAGAGTAATAGAAGACATGATGAGGATGTATGTGATGGATAAACCATCAAGGTGGGAAGACTACCTGCATTTGGTAGAATTCGCCTACAATAATGGGTATCATACATCTCTGAAGATGAGCCCATTCGAAGCACTTTATGGAAGAAAGTGCAACACTCCCATGAGCTGGGATAATCCAACTGACAAAGTAGTAGTTGGACCTGAACTACTCAAAGAGATGGAAGATCAGATGATAAAAATCAAACAGAATCTGAAAGCTGCCCAGGACAAGCAGAAAAGTTACGTTGATAGTAACAGAACCCATAGAGAATTCAAAGTGGGTGACCATGTTTTCCTGAAAGTGAAAACTAATAGGATTTCCCTAAAGCTGGGAAGTTGCGCCAAGTTGGCAGCAAGATTTTGTGGGCCATTTGAGATCCTGGAAAGGATTGGGCCAGTTGCATACATGCTTGCATTACCTGCATCTATGAATGTACATAATGTGTTTCATGTTTCACTGCTTAAGAAATATGTACCTAATGTTAATCATGTTATCGATTGGACTGTGATTCAGGTGGACCAAAAGCTGTCCTGCAAGTACATCCTATACACATATTGGACAAGAAAAGAAAATAGCTCTGGAATCGAGCTATAGAGCTATAAAGGTCTAGTGGACCTGGTACGGTCCTGAGGACGCGACATGGGAGCATGAAGAGGTTATGCGGGTAGAGTACCCGCATCTTTTTGAAAATTTTGAAAGGCTTGTAGATGCTGTGTAAAGCTGCACTGAGGACAGTGCAAAAATAAGGGGAGGGGGATTGTAGTGTTCCCAAGGCCGAGCCCCATTGTAAACCATGTTTTGAAAGGAATTGTAATTATGTTTTATAGGCTGGTGAGCCCAGTTTTGTATAACTGGTAGGATTATGTGTTTGTTAGGCCAGGGAGCCTAAGTGTTGAAGGCCAAGAGCTTGTTGTTGTACTTGTATGTATGCAAAATAATCAACAAAATATAAACACTGCCAGGTGCAGACCGACCATGATGAATGAGTGAAGGGGGACTGAGCGTCCACAGAGTGGGCAAGAAACTAGGGGCTGGAAGGTGGGAAAGGGGCTGAGTGTTGAGCCTAGGGGCTTAGGCCTGGAATAATATTTTAATATTATTTCCTAAAAATCCATGTGCATATTATTTTATCCTAAGTTCCTAGCAAAAAGGAAAGGCGTGTACATGGAGGCATGCGGATGGAACGCATGCAGTTCCCAAGGTGACAAATGTCCACCCTGACGCATGCAAATAAAAACAGAAAGGAACAGCCGTGGGGGGGGATCTCTGGCATTCCATTCGACCCGACTGCCCTAAGCAGGAGCCGTAGGAGCCAGTCTGCAGGAGACCTCGTGGATGTCTGTTACAGAGAGGAAGCCTGTGTTGGGTGCTTTAGAATGTGTGTTTACCTTGTTCAAAGCCATGGAGTCTGTATGTGAGAGAAAACCAGTGTGTGCATTCCCTGAACGAAATTTCCATGTCAATTTCGGGGAAGAGTCTTTGTTTTCCCAGGAAAAGATGAGCGAGCTTGTGCGTGGAGCCCTATTCTGAAATCTTGACCGAGAGAACATCCTGTGACTGCTGAACTGGTTCTTGGGAAGCCTGTGTCCATTTTCCCTGTGTTTGTTGTGGTGCGCAGTTCTGATTGCGTGAGGCTTGTTGGCCTGTGAGTGACTCCCTCCAGGAGAGAGAGTGCGCAGAGGAAGGAGAGAGCTCTTGGAAGGAACCCTGTAGCTGCCACAGAACCCGGAGACTTCTGGTCCGGTTTGTTCCTGTAACCCAAGGTAAGGGAGACTGGCAGTCGAAGGACTGTCCAGGTGACAGAGAAGGTGCACTCTCCTGGGGTGGAACAGGCATGTGGGGAATGAGGGTCTGTGGGCAGTGAGCGTGGGAGATTCCTGGGAGAGCATTCTTCCTGGTGGTTGTGTGTGACTGAGTTCCCTGTAACCTCAGCCTGAGTCTGTGATAAAATCCATTGTTACCACATCCCATTTCCAATTAGGAATAGGTAAAGGCTGCAAAAACCCTACTGGGTGTCTATGCTCAGCCTTAACCTTTTTGCACTCCATACATCTGGCGATGTATTCCGTGATTTCTTTCTTCAAACCCAGCCAAAAATAATGGCTTTTGACTGCTGCCACAGTCTTCTGATATCCAGGATGTCCAACATAAGTCACATTATGCATCTCTTTTAGAATTGCCAGCTTCAATTCTCGAACATTGGGTACATATACTCTGTTCTTATGCAGAAGTAAACCATCAGTTCCCAAGGTGTAACTTTCCTTGGTCTGTGGTCTCTCACGCTGTTGTAGCTTTGCTACAAGTCTTTTGTACTGCAAATCAGCATTTGCAGCTTCAAGAATTCTGTCTTTAATCTCAGTTATGTACATGCTAATGGTTGTAGCATGTAATTCGTGCACTTTTCTGCTGAGTGCATCAGCCACCTTATTTTCTTTCCCTTTGATATGCTTGATATCAAAGTCATATTCACACAGAAATTCCAGCCATCTAATTTGCCTGGCATTTAAGGTTGGCTGTTCAAATAAATATTTCAGATCGTTGTGGTCTGTTCTTAATTCGAATTTCTTTCCCATGAGGTAATGTCTCCATTTCCTCATGGCGTGGACGATTGTTGCTAGCTCCAAATCATGAGTGGCATAATTCTTCTCATGTTCCTTCAACTTCTGGGATTCATAGCAAACTACAAATCCTTATTGGCTGAGAACTCCTCCCAGCCCCTCCTTACACACATCTGTGCACACTACGTAATCCTTGTTTGGATCTGCAATCCTTAGGATTGGAGCACTAGTGAGCAGTTGCTTCAGTCGCTGGAATCTGCTCTCACATTCATCAGTCCACTGAAATTTCTTCTCCTTCCTTTGCAAGGAAGTGATAGCATGCACTACCCTTGAGAATCTTGCTATGAAACTCCTATAGTAGCCTGCCAGACCCATAAAAGATCTAACTTCTGCCACACTCCTTGGCATTGGCCATTCTCGAATGGCCTGTACCTTCTCAGGATCCACATCAATCCCTTCTTCAGATATAATGTGCCCCAAATAATGGATCTGCCTTTGGTAAAAGGAGCACTTGCTCAGTTTTGCGTACAACTGGTGTTCTCTCAACACATGTAGCACCATTCTCAGGTGTTGTTCATGTTATTCCTCTATCTTGGAATACACCAAGATATCGTCCAAGAAGACTATGACAAACTTGTCCAGATAATTTCTAAACACTCCATTCATTAAGCACATAAAGATAGCAGACGCGTTGGACAATCCAAACGGCACCACTATAAACTCATAATGATCGTACCTTGTTCTGAAGGCGGTATTGCTGATGTCTTCATCTTTTATACTCACTTGATGATATCCAGATCGAATATCTATTTTCGAAAATACTTTCGCATCCTTCAACTGATCGAAAAGATCATCAATCCTCGGCAGAGGATACTTGTTCTTGACAATGACCTTATTCAACTATCAAAAATCAATGCACAACCTCAACGTCCCATCTTTCCTCTTCACAAATAGGACCGGGGCTCCCCACGGTGACACGCTGGGACAAATGTAACCTTTCTATAGTAGCTCTTCAAGCTGCAATTGTAACTCTTTCAGCTCTGGCGTACTCATTCTGTAAGGAGATTTCGAAACTGGAGCTATTCCAGGCATCAGATTTATATAAAAATTGATGTCTCTCTTCGGAGGTAGTCCAGGTACCTCCTGAAATACGTCCTTAAATTCTTTGAGTACCTTGTGGGTTTCCAAATTCGAGACCACATCTTGGAATACTTCCTCCACCCGGGCTGCAAATAATTGACATCCTTTCCGGTAACATTTCTTCAGTTGCATGGCTGAGATTTCCCTCACAGCCACAGCTCTGGGAATTCCTTGGACTGTTACCTGATTTCCCTCTTCGTTTAGGCATGTGAACCTCTTGTTAAGGCAATCCAGAAGGGCATGGTGCTGGTCCAACCAATCCATCCCAATTAAGCAATCATATGAGCCTAAAGGCAGAATGTTCAATTCATCCTTAGTGCTCATTCCTTTCATGTCCATCGAACAGGACTTAACCAATTCAATGACTTTCCTCTTGGTCCCTGTGGCTAACTGCACTAACCAAGACTTCTCATGTTTGCTCCTCCTTAGATGCAAACTTTCCACCACTCTAGGATCTACATAACTATGGCTAGCCCCTGAATCAATTAAAATAACAAGGGGTCGGTTGTTAATCATACCTTCCACTTCAATCATGTGCGATTTAAATTTTTCTTGCTTGTTGTCCAGGGCTACGTAGATCCTCAGCATTCGGCTGCCCAAATCCTCCACTGTTTCATCTTGCTAAACAGTATGTACAATTCTCGCCTTACCATTTTTATGGGGACAATCTCTATACTTGTGGTTTCCTTGATAGCCCCATCACTGAATGGGCGTCAGTCTTTGTCTTTGTGCTCCCTCTTCAGTCCTTCTCGACTCTCTAAACGATGGCTGTCCCTGATGAATATTTTGGAAAAAGGAAGGCTTGTCTCCCTTCTGCCTCTGTTCTTTCTTAAACCTCTTCTAGTCATCCCAAGCCTTCCGAAATAGTTATTTTCTATTCTTTGATAGGCTTTGATACCAAATTGTAGTGTCACTTTTCACTACCGAGGCTTTCAAACCTCTCGCTAACCAATCTGTACATGGAATTTTACATAAAACATACAGAATTGTATAATCACATGCGTAACAGCAAAGAGATACATTTTAATTCTCAGAATAAACATATAGTTACTGTTATAATTAGACAATCCATAGCTTTCAACAGTAATTCATTTACACAATGGAAAACATGATAATAGATCCAGTATAGTCATGATAAAATGTGGTAAAAATATAATTAAACACTTATCTTGTGATAGTGGAGAAATCCACCAACCAAATGCAGGCCTTCCACGAACCTCCCAACCATAGACCGCACTGCTCCTCAACTCAACAGTGGGTCACCCATGAGCTGGGACTGAGCTCCACCCCAGGGTAAGGAATTCAAACTCAGGCTGAGGCTACAGGGAATTCAGTCACACACAACCACCAGAAAGAATGCTCTCCCAGGAATCTCCCATGCTCACTGCCCACAGACCCTCATTCCCCACATGCCTGTTCCACCCCAGGAGAGTGCACCTTCCCTGTCACCTGGACAGTCCTTCGGCTGCCAGTCTCCCTTACCTTGGGTTATAGGAACAGACCGGACCAGAAGTCTTCAGGTTCTATGGCAGCTACAGGGTTCCTTCCAGGAGCTCTCTCCTTCCTCTACGCACTCTCTCACTTGGATGGAGTCGCTCACAGGCCAACAAGCCTCACGCAGTCAGAACTGCGCACCACAATAAACACAGGGAAAATGGACATAGGCTTCCCAAGAACCAATTCAGCAGTCACAGGATGTTCTCTCGGTCAAGATTTCAGAATAGGGCTCCACACACAAGCTCGCTCAGCTTTTCCTGGGCAAACAGAGACTCTTCCCCGAAATTGACATGGACATTTCATTCAGGGAATGCACACTGTCTTTCTCTAACAGACAGACTCCACGGCTCTGAACAAGGTAAACACACATTCTTCAGCACCCAACACAAGCTTCCTCTCTGTAACAGACATCCACGAGGTCTCCTGCAGACTGGCTCCTACGACTCCTGCTCAGGGCAGTCGGGTCAAATGGAATGCCAGAGGTCCTCCCCCATGGCTGTTCCTTTCTATTTTTATTTGCATGCGTCAGGGTGGACATTTGTCACCCTGGGAACTGCATGCGTTCCATCCGCATGCCTCCCTATACAAGCCTTTCCTTTTTGCTAGGAACTTAGGATAAAATAATATGCACATGGCTTTTTAGGAAATAATATTAAAATATTATTCCAGGCCTTATCCCCTAGGCTCAACACTCAACCCCTTTCCCACCTTCCAGCCCCTAGTTCCTTGCCCACTCTGTGGATGCTCAGTCCCCCTTCACTCATTCATCGTGGTCGGTCTGCACCTGGCGGTGTTTATATTTTATTGATTATTCTGCATACATACAAGTACAATAGCAGGCTCTTGGTCCTCAAACACTTAGGCTTCCTGGCCTAACAAACACATAAGCCTTCCAACTTATACAAAACTTGGCTCACCAGCCTATAGAGCACATTTACAATTCATTGCATATATCATGATCTGTAATGACACTCGGCCTTGGGGACACTACAATCCCCCTCCCCTTATTTTTTCACTGTCCTCAGTGCAACTTTACATCGCATCTGCAAGTTCTTCAAAATTTTCAAAAAGGTGCGGGTACTCTGCCCGCATAACATTTGCATGCTCCCATGTCGTGTCCTCAAGACCATAGCAAGTCCACTGGACCTTTACAATCTCTATAGCTCGATTCCAGAGCTGTTTGCTTTTCCTGTCCAATATGCGTATAGGATGTACTTGCAGGACACCTTCTGGTTCCACCTGAATCACAATCCAATCGATAATATGATTAACATCAGGTACATATTTCTTAAGCAGTGAAACATGAAACACATTATGTACAGTCATAGATGCAGGTAATGCAAGCATGTATGCAACTAGCCCAATCCTTTCCAGGATCTCTAATGGCCCACAAAATCTTGCTGCCAACTTGGTGCAACTTCCCAATTTTAGGGAACTCCTGTTAGTTTTCACTTTCAGGAAAACATGGTCACCCACTTTGAATTCTCTATGGGTTCTGTTACTATCAACGTAACTTTTCTGCCTGTCCTGGGCAGCTTTCAGATTCTGTTTGATTTTTATCATTTTATCTTCCATCTCTTTGAGTAGTTCAAGTCCAACTACTACTCTGTCAGCTGGATTATCCCAGCTCACTGGAGTGTTACACTTTCTTCCATAGAGTGCTTCGAATGGGCTCATCTTTGGAGATGTATGATACCCATTATTGTAGGCGAATTCTACCAAATGCAGGTAGTCTTCCCACCTTGATGGTTTATCCATCACATACATTCTCAGCATGTCTTCTATTACTCTATTTACTCTCTCTGCCTGTCCATCAGGCTCGGGATGATATGTTTTGCTAAAGTTCAGATTCATTCTGAATCCTTTGAACAATCCTTTCCAGAAATTCGAAGTGAATTTCGGGTCTCTATCAGACACAATTGTCTTAGGAATTCCATGCAAGAGTGCAACTATTTTTAGGAAAATATCAGCAACATCTGCTGCTCTGTGGGTGGTTTTCAGTGGAATAAAATGGGCAGCTTTAGTAAGCTTGTCCACCACCACCATGATTGAATCATGCTGCTTGCTTGTTCTGGGAAATCCTGTGATAAAATCCATTGTTACCACATCCCATTTCCACTCAGGAATAGGTAAAGGCTGCAACAACCCTGCTGGGTGTCTATGCTCAGCCTTAACTTTTTGGTACTCCATACATCTGGCGATGTATTCCACAATTTCTTTCTTCAAACCCGGCCAAAAATAATGGCTTTTGACTACTGCCATAGTCTTCTGATATCCAAGATGTCCAGCATAAGTCACGTTATGCATCTCTTTTAGAATTGCCAGCTTCAATTCTCGAACATTGGGTACATATACTCTGTTCTTATGCAGAAGTAAACCATCAGTTCCCAAGGTGTAACTTTCCATGGTCTATGGTCTCTCACACTGTTGTAGCTTTGCTACAAGATTTTTGTACTGCAAATCAGCATTTGCAGCTTCCAAAATTCTGTCTTTCATCTCAGTCTGGTACATGCTAATGGATGTAGCATGTAATTCATGCACTTTTCTGCTGAGTGCATCAGCCACCTTATTTTCTTTCCCTTTGATATGCTTGATATCAAAGTCATATTTGCACAGAAACTCCAGCCATCTGATTTGCCTGGCATTTAAGGTTGGCTAATCAAATAAATATTTCAAACCGTTATGATCTGTTCTCAATTCAAATCTCTTGCCCATGAGGTAATTTCTCCATTTCCTCAAGGCGTGGACGATTGCTGCCAGCTCCAAATCGTGAGTGGCATAATTCTTCTCATGCTCCTTCAACTTTATGGATTCATAACAAACTACAAATCCCTCTTGGTTGAGAACTCCTCCCAGCCCCTCCTTACATGCATCTGTGCAAACTATGTAATCCTTGTTTGGATCTGCAATCTTCAGGATTGGAGCACTAGTTAGCAGCTGCTTCAATTGCTGGAAGCTGCTCTCACATTCTTCAGTCCACTGGAACTTCTTTCCCTTCCTTTGCAAGGAAGTGATAGAATGGTCTATCCTTGAGAATCCGGCTATAAACCTCCTATAGTAGCCTGCCAGACCCATAAAAGATCTAACTTTTGTCACATTCCTTGGCGCTGGCCATTCTCGAATGGCCTGTACCTTTTCAGGATCCACAACGATCCCTTCTTCAGATATTATATGCCCCAAGTAATGGATCTGCCTTTGGTAAAAGGAGCACTTGCTCAGTTTTGCGTACAACTGGTGTTCTCTCAACACCTGTAGCACCATTCTCAAGTGTTTTTCATGTTCTTCCTCTATCTTGGAATACACCAAGATATCGTCCAAGAAGACTATGACAAACTTGTCCAGATAATTTCTGAACACTCCATTCATTAAGCACATAAAGACAACAGGCACGTTGGACAATCCAAACGACACCACTGTAAACTCATAATGACCATACCTTGTTCTGAAGGCGGTCTTGCTGATGTCTTCATCTTTTATCCTCACTTGATGATATCCAGATCGAAGATCTATTTTCGAAAATACTTTTGCATCCCTCAACTGATCAAAAAGATCATTTATCCTTGGCAGAGGATATTTGTTCTTGACAGTGACTTTATTCAACTGCCGAAAGTCAATGCACAGCCTCATCGTCCCATCTTTCTTCTTAAAAAATAGGACTGGGGCTCCCCACGACGACACGCTGGGGCAAATGTAACCTTTCTTCAGTAGCTCTTCGAGCTGCAATTGCAACTCTTTCAGCTCTGGTGTGCTCATTCTATAAGGAGCTTTTGAAATTGGAGCTGCTCCAGGCATCAAATTTATAGAAAAATCGATGTCCCTCTTCAGAGGTATTCTAGGCACCTCCTGAAACACGTCCTCAAACTCTTTGACCACCCTATGGTCTTCCAGATTCGAGACCACATTTTGGAATACTTCTTCCACCCGGGCTGCAAATAATTGACAGCCTTTCTGGTAACATTTCTTCAGCTGCATGGCTGATATTTCTCTAACAGCCACGGATTTGGGAATTCCTTGGATTGTTACCTGATTTCCCTCCTCGTCCAGACATGTGAACCTCTTGTTACAGCAATCCAGAAGGGCATGGTGCTGGTCCAACCAGTCCATCCCAATTAAACAATCATATGAGCCTAAAGGAAGAATGTTCAATTCAGCCTTAGTGCTCATTCCTTTCATGTCCACCGAACATGACTTAACTAATTCAGTGACCTTCCTCTTGGTCCCTGTGGCTAACTACACTAACCAATACTTCTCATGTTTGCTCTTCGTTAAATGCAAACTTTCCACCACTCTAGGATCTACATAACTATGGCTAGCCCCTGAATCAATCAAAATAACAAGTGGTCGGTTGTTGATCATACCTTCCACTTCAATCATGTGCGATTGAAATTCCGCTTGCTTATTGTCCAAGGCTACATAGATCCTCGACATTCTGTTGCCCATATCCTCCACTGTTTCAGGTTGCTGAACAGTATGGACAGTTCTTACTTTGTCTTTTCTGTGGGGGCAGTCTCTGTACCTATGATTCCCTTTACAGCCCCAACACTCCATGGGTGGAGGCCTTGGCATCTGTTCACTCCCTTCAACTTTCCTTGGCTCTTTAAAAGATGATTGTCACCAAGTACTGTTTCTGAAAAAGGAAGGCTTGCTTCCCTTCTGCCTCTGTTCTTTCTTAAACCTCTTCTGGTCATCCCAAGCCTTCCGAAAGGTAGGCTTTTCTCTTTGTTGTTCGTATAGGCATTTCTCCCTTCTTATTGTTTCTTCCATAGTCTTAGGATCATCATATTGAATCTTTTCACCAATGGAAGGTCACAGTCCACTCAGATACCTCTGAATTTTAACAGCTTCATCCTTGATGAATGGAACATACTTCAATAGTTCCATAAAATTTCGTTCATACTCATCAATGGTCATACTGCCCAACTTGAGTTCGAAGAACTCCTTCATCTTTCTGTCATAGTATCTTTTAGTTAGGTATTTCTTCTCGAAATACCTCTTAAATTCCTTCCAAGTGACCTCTTCCTCTCTGATGTGTTGCACCTGTATAAACTAATCCCACCACATGGATGCTTTTCCTTTCAGTTGGTACATTGCAATTCTTCCTTCTGCATGGGCGGAATAATTATGCAATTGGAAGTATTTCTTCATGCCAAGAAACCATGTTTCGACATATTCCTCCTTCTTATGTTCTCCATCGAATGTTGGAGGCTTAATCTTGTTCATCTCTCCTTTTAATTCCTCCCTTCCAGATTTCCGATGTTTTCTGGTAGGGGATGGACTTGAACTATTGTGTGTCTCCTTGCCAGAATGCTTCGGGGAGAGATTGTAATGTCTGTTACCACTCCTCGATCTCCTTCTCCCCTCAGGGGTTTTGACACTTCTTGATCTGCTTGTGTCACTCCCCTTTTCCAATTTCTTTTCTATTCTTTCCAGGCTCTTCAACATTTTTAAATTGAATTCACCCTGTCGATCCCTGATTTTCATGAACTTTCGACTATCAGCTAGGCGAGCCTGGGCATCTTTCTGCATCTTTCTGCAATTTGGTTATAACATATTTTTTTTTATACAAATTTTTATAGCCATCAAACTTTTCATCGTCTAATTTATACTCCATTTAATTGTAAATATTATTATTTATCTTTGTTTTTTTTTTATACAAATTTGATTATAACAAAAAAAAAATTATACAAATTTTTATATCCATCAAGCAAACTTTTCATACTCTAATTTATACTTCATTTAATTGTAAATATTTTTATATCCATTAAACTTTTCATAGTCTAATTTATACTCAATTTAATTGTAAATATTACTACTTATCTTTAGGTTTTTCCTTTTTACTTATTCATAGTTTATGTTTTGGGTTTTTTCCTTCTTTCTTATTTATCCTATTTTATGTTTTGGGTTTCTTTCTTTAGACTCCCCAAAGTCTCGTAACTTTGGGCTCATGTTTTGGGTTTTTTCTTTCCTTCTTATTTATCCTAGTTTATGTTTTGGGTTTTTTCTTTTAAATTCATCAAGTCTAGTAACTTTGGGCTCATCAAGTCTCGTAATTAGAATAAGTACAATCTCTCTCTCTCTCTCTCTCTCTATATATATATAATGGTTTTCAAGTATTTATTATTATAATTGTTAAAAATATTCTTATAAGTTGTAATTGTGTTTTAAAGTATTTTTAATATATATAAATAATTATTTATAATGTTTTTTAAGTATTTTTTTATATAGATAACTATATAGTATTTGATCTTTTCATATAATTTAAAATTATTTTTGGTTAGAGTTGGTTATTATTTCGTTACCCTAGTTATTAGGGAGTACAAGTAAACCAAATGTTATTTGGCATGAGTGGAAGCTTATTCAAATATACCCATGTTGAGTATTCTTAATAGGCATTGACCAAGTTTTGAGGGAAACAATATGTGTAATTGAGTCTCCGACCACCCAATTAGCTCATAGAATCTTGTGTTATGATTTCACTACTTACATTAGCTTAGGTAAGGTGGCCATATGTGAATGAATAGTTTTTTCATTTTTACCTCTTCTAAAAATAGGTATAGGTAAGGATATGTAAAAAGTTTCAATTTTTAAATTATTTTTAACTTCAAAGTTAATGTATTATCATTGTGTGCATATAAGACATAACATTAATAATAACTCAAGTTAACATAAAGAGTACAATTTATTATGAAGTGATGTGAAAAAAGTTGTATTTGTATCAACATAATTTTTTGGGGGGAGAAATTGACTTTTAAAAATTCAATGAAAAACTATATTTATGTGAAAACCTTGAAAAATTGGAGAGGAAGTAAATTTCCAACACACTTTATTAAAATTTTAGGAGAAACAATTTGAGAACAATCTATGGCATGGAACTAGTGGTGAGAAAATATTGTTTAGAGAATGCAATCTGAGTATAGAAATGTAATCAGTTTGTGATGAACAACTTGGAAAATAACTTATCATAACTTTAGTGCTTGGGAAATAAAGAAAAATAAGGGATCAACTCCCGGTCCTATGTTGGATGAACATATAAAATGTCGATACAAACATCATGGAAACTATGAAGATAAATGTTGGGCTTCTACACAAGACTTCCTTATCATGATAACAATGTTTGTAGGAACTATACACTATCATAAACATGAGAGGATTGCACCCAAACTAGAAGCAACTCCAAGTTGGGGATATCAATGTTGTTTATGAAATCTCTCATTGCTCTTCTTCAAAGAATTTTGGGTTTCCTAAACCCAAAATAATCCATACTAACAAGTGCCATCAAAATGCATAAAATGAACATAATTAGACACACGATATTTTGGTGAGCTCGAGATGAGGTTGCTATATTTCCTTTCACTTGAATGGCACTTGCACATGTTGACCACATTTTTCGGTCAATGTTATTGAATTGCAAAGTATTAGTATTCCTAACCTATTTTTTGTGAAATAAGCCACATTTATGTAGCCTCACTTCTCTTAAACCTATTGTCGCTCATGCTTTTGATGTATGATTCATTTTTCCTCACTATCCTAACTTAAAACTAATAGACGGATCCACCACCTAGTTGATCAAAGACATAAGGTTTTAGAATGATTGGCAATAACACCATTCTTATGAGAGCATCTCTATGTTGTCATGAGGGGTTGGAGATGATAGAACATGGATATGCTATGGATTAAAATATTTTGATTATGCTTCTCATGCATTATTGATTTGTCAACATTATGATTTAGTTGTTATGTATAGTAAGTATGTTGTTCTATTGTTATGATTGTAGTTTCCTTTAAAGGTTAGTAATAGAAAAATATTTTTTATCTACATCATTAAATTACTCAATGTATGGTAAATTTTGTGAGCTTGGATGTCTTTATTTTATGCCACATTATTTTTCAATTGGTTGATGATGTTGTATCCTGATGTCCCTAAGCTTATTTGGGATACCACACATTTTGTTCATGGACATAATATGAATATGGTCATGTTCCTATATTTTTAGTATACAATGCAATGAGATTTATGTTGGAACTAGTTGACTATCCTCCTACTAGGAAAACTTGATGGGATAGAAGTGTATGATGAAGTCATTAGCTATTAATTCTTACATCACCTTGATTATATTTGAATCTGTTTTGATTGTTGTCTAGTTATTTTCCATGTTTCTGATGCATTCCTCCTCTTACTTGTTGCATACTCATGGTATCTTTGGTGTAAACCCCTTCATCTACACAAGCACATGAAAATGGTGCGATAACATATGCCTCTTGATGTGTGAGATTGGAATCACAAATGTATAAACAAAATATATCATCGTTTTCTTTTCTACAACTTGTTGAGAAAAAGTCAAATTGAAAGGAACCCCTTCTTGGAGAGAGATGAAGCCACCTACATTACAAAAATGTTAGGTGAAAATCAATCTCTTATCACTTCAAATGAGGCAAACATACCCATTCTTATATAATGTTTAAGTCAAGAGCAATATGGAACCATAAATTTGTAACATGATACATATGAAGTCTAATGGTAATGTATATGGAAATGAACGTGCTTTTATTTAAAATATATGATTAAAATAATACTTCTCTAGTGAGTGTATTGTTGAAAATATAGCTCAAAAGGTGTCACTGCATTTTCGAGTGTCGAAGTGTGCATGTGACAATAAATTAATTAACTTTGTTTCAGCTAATTTAATTTTAGTCTAAGTCTTAACTTAGGTGAGGCATAATTAATTAATTATTAGCCTCATAGTTCAGATTTCCTAAGTTGCCAACGTTAGGAAATTTAATTTCACTTTGAGATCTCAATGAGGGATAATATTTAATCTAGGCCTTCCATTTTGAATCTAAAGAGAAATGAGTAAAGTCAAAATTCTAAAGGGGATGAAGGGTGAGTTAGAGGACACATCGACTTGAGAAAAGAGGGAACGATTTGAGGAGAAGGTGAGGGTTTTCATGAGTATAAAATTAGGGAGACAAAGGGCCGATTTCAGAGGGTGCCAGACAACCAAGTGAAGCGAGGCCATACAAATCACACATGCACATTTAGAATGCCATATTGTTCAACACTCAGAGGATCACGTTTGTAGGGGTTAAGACAACAGGAAGTGGGTTGAAAACAGGTTGTAGAAGTAGCATAGGAACATATTGTATTAGGCCTTACCTTACAACCACGCAGAGGATAGAAATTAGATAGTACCAATAGGTTGTACCTAGGTCGTACAAGATGTACGACAAGCCTGAGTGAACAACTGGTCCGTACAACTGATTTGTGGGTGTTTTGTTGGGTCTTCCAGGGATGTGAGTTTGACTTGTAGTTTTAGCATAAAACTTCCTTCTTTGATCTTAATAGCACTCTCCCTCTCCCTCTTTCCTAGTTTTCCCCACACTAGGGTATCCAGGGTAAATTTGTTGTCTAGTGTGTGGATGCTTGTGTGATTTAATTTCTGTTATGCATGTTATGCTAAGAACTCAATAGTATTTATTGTGCATAGTTTAGATTTAGTTTATTAGTCTGTGAAAATTATTGGCACACTAAATCATTGTCTGAGTTCATGAAAAATAACATGGTATCAGAGCTCTAACTCTGAAAAAGTACCAAGCATTGCACAGGGTTGAAGAGAAGAGAGGTCGAAAGTACTTCTAGAGAATTCTAGACTAGTTTGAGTTAAGATGGCAACCATTGTCAGATATGAGGACATGCTAGAGGGCATCTCCAACTACCTATAGTGGAAATTCAAAACATCAGTTGTTCTCAAGGACAAAAAGATGTGGAAATTTGTTAGTACCCTAATACCAATGCCTACTTCAAATCCCATTGCCTTAGACCTCCATGAGGTAAAAGAAGCAAGGTCTTATAGGATCATTCTTGATGTGGTAAAAGTTCATCTGATACCCCATTTGGATGAGAAGAATATAGCCAAGGAGATATGGGATGAACTCACCAAGTTGTATCAAAGTGACAACCAGGACTGTAAGATGGTGTTGAGGGACAAACTGTACAACACAAGGATTCCCAAGGGAGAGAGTGTGGCCTCTTATCTCACCAGGCTCACACAACTGAGGGATGATATGGAAACTATAGGAGAGATTGTTCCAGAGCTAGTTGTTGCATATAGCCTTGAATGTATTCACCAAGTAGTGGGATGTATTTGTCAAGTGCATTGTGGGAAGAGAGCACTTTCCCACTTGGGAAAGACTATGGGATGATTTCATTCAGAAGGAGATACGAGAGGTATCTAAGCATGAATATTAGAAGTAGAAGGGCAAAGTGGAAGAGAACCTTGATCTAGCATCCAAGAGCAAGGGGAAGACAAAGAAGGGCTCTACTGAAGGATCCACCTCTAAGGGAAATAAGAAGAAGTTGGACTCCATCAAGGTGAAATGATTTGCATGCCACCAACTAGGAAATTTTGCTAGCCAGTTCCCTAACAAGAAGAGGGGAAAGAAGAATAAACATGTAGTTGCTACCGCTAATAGAGATGACTTTGCAACTAGATTTGAGGATGAGTTTTCACTCATTACATGTCGTTATAGCTCAATGAACACCAGTGTGTGGTACATTGATAGTGGTGCTTCATGTCACATCATTGGAGCATGAGATTACTTCACAAGCCTAGAGGAACACAGTTTAGACTTCCATATTGATGTTGGTGAAAAAACCAAGTATAGTCCAGGAGGAATAGGGACTGTAAAGTTTCAAAGGGAGTCTGGGAAACCATTATTGGTCAATTACATACTCTATGTACTAGGGTTGCAGAAGAATCTCATTTCAATTTTGGTCTTGGAGGGAAAAGGTCTTGTTATGACTCTCTGGGATGGGAAAGTCTACATCTATCCCAAGTGATCCAATTCCATCTCAGTGAAAGTGATTGGGATAAGAGGGAATAAGTTGTACAAACTCCATTTCGAACCAGCTAGTGCGCTCGTGCACAACAACAACAACACCCATGAGGCAGAGCTATTGCATAGATGTATGACACATTTTCATCATGGAGAACTTAAAGTGCTCAAGGAGATAGTGATTGTTTTTCCATCCTTCAACTAAAACCATCATAGTGTATGCAAAGGGTGTGCCATGGCCAAGTACGCCAAGGTTGTGTTTCCCAATAGTGGAAACAAGTCCAAGGGGATATTTGACTTGATCCATTGAGATGTTTGTGGGCCCATGTCAACAGTGTCTATTGGAGGGTTCAACTACTATGTGAGATTCATAAATAACCATTCCAGGAAGACTTGAATCTATTTCATGAAGACCAAGGATGGAGTCTTCAGTTGGTTAGAAGAGTTCAAAGCTCTTGTGGAGAACCAGATAGGGAATAATATCAAAGTCCTCAGAGCATACAATGGAGAGGATTATACCTCGAATTCCTTCAAGGTATTTTTTGTAGATTTCAATATGAAGAGGGAGTTGATAGTCCCATATAACCCACAACATAATGGAGTCTCAGAGAGGAATAACATAGCGATTGTTGGGGAAATAAGGGAAATGTTGCATGATCAGGACCTACCTATGTTCTCGTGGGAAGAAACATGTAACACTAAAATTTATCTGCATAAAAGGAGCCCACACAAAGTTTTCGGGAAGATGGCCCTTGAAGAGGAATTCATAGGGAATAGACCAGAGATTAGGTATATTCACATCTTTGGGGGCTTAGTCTACTATCATGTCCTAGCTGAGAGGAGGATGAAACTTGAGCTGACAGTTGAAAAGGGTATTTTCGTTGGTTACAGTGAAATCTCAAAGTCCTTCAAGGTGTACATTCCAACACTTAAGAAGATAGTGGTGCAGAGGCATGTGAAGTTTGAGGAGGAAAAGAACTTTAGGAAGTCTTGTGATTCCATGCCAGTTGAAGCTAAGATTTAGGAGCAACAAGCATCGAAGGAGGAGGTTGGACCACCATTGGAAATTACAGGTACCCTGACTTGTGTGCAGGGAAATCAATGTTATAATGAGGAGTAGGATTCTGCATTCACCCGGATCGAAACTTCTAGGAAAAATAAGCCTAAATGGGCAGAACGAACCTTGATGGAGGCACAAGAGATAATGGATTATTCAAAGATTTCATTTAGGGAGAGAAGAGCACCAAAAATATTTTCCAATTACATGGATCTCATGAGTGAGTTGATAGAGGTCGAACCTTCCATATTTCATGAGGCATCTCATCTACAGGTATGGAAATATGCCATGGTAGAAGAGTCTTCTATCATAAATAATTATGTATGGCAGGTAGTGCCATGACGTGAGGATAAATCCGTGGTGGGGTCCAAGTGGATCTACAAGATCAAGCATGCAATTGATGATAGCATTGAGAAGTTAAAAACCCAGTTTGTGGCTAAGGGATTCTCTCAGAAGGAGGGAATTTACTACAATAATATTTTTTCCCCTTTATCTAGGTACTCGTCCATTAGATCCGTGATCTATATTGTTGCAGAGATGGGTTGGAGGATTCACTAGATGGATGTCAAAAAAACATTCCTCAATGGCAGGATTGAGGAAGAGATCTACATTGAGCAACCAGAGGGCTTTGAGGTACATGACATATGCACTCATGTATGCAAATTGAAGAGAGCATTGTACAAACTCAAGTAGGCACCACCAGAATGGTACTCCAAGATAGATAGGTATCTACAGGGGATGTGATTCACACAGAGTGAGTCTAACTCAAATATGTATTTCATAATGGTCAGAGGAGAGCCACTCATTCTTGTTATTTATGTAGACAACCTGTTTCTCATAGGTTTTGAGAAACTCATAGCATATTTCAAGAGAGATCTTGCTACTGAGTTTGAGATGAAGGACGTGGGGACTGATGTTGATTAAGGTTGGTTGTCATTGATGTCAACCCTTGAAGAAAGACCCATAGCACAAAGTTTTGGGTAATGGACCCAATAGCGTTTGATGTAAATATGACTCATTATTGTTTTGTCATGGTTGATAAGAAGTAAATATGGATAAACTCCAAAGTGGTCCCCTTATGGTGAAAGCCCTCACGGGAAGACACTTTGTGGAGTAAGAGAACCCATGCTTAATTGTGGAATAATGAGATTAAGGAAAGTGAATTTGTCAAGGAAAATATCCTAGATGGATAGTTCTTGTCATGTCATTTCCGGTGGTATGTGAAACGTCACATAATTCCTCACAATTAGAGAGTCATGGCCATGAGAAGTTGGAGACCCCAGGTTTGGGTAATGGACCCAAGTTTTGGGTAATGGACCCAAGTTTGTTTGATGGGTAATGGTATGAGTTATGATAGAATTTAAGATAATACTATTCTATATGGATAGTACATGTCATTCCATTTCTGGTGGTATGTAGAACGTCACATAACTCTTCATGGTTTGAGAGTTATGGCCTTATGAAGTTGGAGGACCCTCATATGTCATCTAGAAGCCCCAAAAGGTCAAAGTAATCCAAGTGGTTTAAGAGATTTTAAAAGGTAAATAATAAAGTGAAGAAATGAGTGTATTATAATTCAAAGTGAATACAAAATAAATTATTTCAATAATAATTTTAATGGAGAAATTATAAGTGGACCCAACTCTAAAATAAGGAAAGTGGGGCCAAGTGACCTAGAAGATGATTTTAAGGAAGCTACTTGGAGAGTATAAATAAGAGGCAAGGCTCTCTCATTTGAATCACACTTGAGCATATTGAATATCTATAGGTTTCTGAGGTATACAAATTATATCTAAGCCAAAATTCTGAGGAAAGTGAAGAAAAGAAGGTCGAAATGCAAGGAAGGATAAATTCTTTTGATGGTGCTTTCTAAGGTATGTTTTGATGGTGCTTTCTAAGGTATGTTATTTTCAGGTCATCTCACCATTTTTGCTATAAATTGTTTTATATAATGATTCATATCCTGAAATTTCTATGCAAGTGAGAAAGCATATCCAAGTATCTGTGGTTAAAAATTCAGCTTGTGGGTCATTGTATTTTTGGAGTTACACTCTATGGAAAATAGGGTTTGTGACCAGTCCTGGAACTAATCAAAATCAGGTGTTTCGGGTAAAAACGTCATAACTTCTTCATAACAGATCCAAATTTAGTGAGACAAAATGTGTTAGTTAGGGTACAGTATGTAGTATGTTTTCTAATAGTTTCATATCATTTCATCAAATATTTTGTGTGGGGAACGCTCTACAAGGTTTCTCTCTAGAATAAGCCATAATTCAGCAAGGTATGTCATTTTTGCTATAAATCCTTTTTTGAGAGGTTTCAAGTAGTGCCACTTGGAGGAATTGCATAAACCACACTGAAGAACATTCTGTATCAGTTTCAAATCTTTATACATTACAGGTTCAAAGTTATGATTACTTCAAGTTAGGGTTGTTGACTAATCCAAAACGAGGCATGTGAGACTAAAAAAAAGTTTGATGAAAATGCTAGTCTCTTGTTATTAAAGCTAAGGAATGTTTGAAAGAATGTGATCATATACACCAGGTCTATTACAGAGCTACAAATCAGATTTGGATGATGAAATTGATGAGGGCTTTTGGTTGTGGCACATGTATAGTACATGGTTGAGACAAGTAGTTGATTAGTTGACACATACATGAAGTGTATAGTTGATTATGTTGTTACATATTGATGATTCATAGTTGATGAGTAGTTGACACATGATTGGAACATACTTGGTACATGGTTGGTTGCATTTGATTATGGTACAGGTTGATTACAGGTTGGTGCATGGTTGATGCACTTGTATGGTACAGGTTGATTATAGGTTGGTGCATGGTTGATGCATTTGTTTATGGTACAGGTTGATTACAGGTTGATGCATGGTTGATGCATGGTTCAGATTTATTGGTACAGGTTTACAGCGGTATATCTCACAGTGATAGTGTGATAGTGGTTCCATCATTCTACCTCTACTTCAGGGTGGCAGGACGGGGCAAGGACAGGTGGTTGTAGCCACCTTCCAGTTGTAGCTGAAGAACATTGGGGGTTGTAGCCTCCTTCTAGTTGTAGCCAGAGATTTGGGGAGTTAGATATTCCCTCAAGTTGTAGCTTGAGAAACTAGGGGGTTGGAGCCTCCTTCCAATTGCAGCTGGAAAACAAAGAAAGTTGGTGCTTCCAATGAATGTAATTCTTCAAGACATATAAGAAAAAACATTCTGTGGTTTTCTCCCGATTTGGGTTTCTACGTAAAACACTGGTGTACTGTGTATGTGTGTGATTGTTTATTTATTACTGCTCATTATTGNTTATTGGATAATAATTCTACATTGATATAACATTTGAAGAAAAAGGATTACGTTATTACTGATTCACCCCCCCTCTGAGTAATCCAACAATTGGTATCAGAGCAGGTTCCTTTAGAAATCATTTTAACCATTGAAAGGTAGACCAAGGAGAGTACCAACTCGTATAAAAATGGAATACCATAGTTTGATGGACATAAGTATGCTTTTTGGAGCATAAGGATGAAGGCATATATATAGGCACAGGGATTTCAAGTTTGACAATCAATTGTAGATGGATACATAGCACCAACAGTTCCACCAACAAATGAAAAAGCAGTGAAACTCGGTGAGAATAATTCCAAAGCCATAAATGCACTTTTGAATGGTCTCAGTGATACAGTATTCACCAAAGTTGCACATTGTAAATCTACTAAAGAGATTTGGGACAAGCTTCGAAATATTTATGAAGGAGATTCAAAAGTCAAAACAACAAAGCTTCAAACTTACAGAGGTTAGTTTGAACAACTAAAAATGAAGGAAGATGAAGATATCACAACCTACTTCTTATGATTCGATGAAACAATGAATGCAATCATAGGATTGAGAGAAGAAATCGAAGAATCTGTAATTGTTCAAAAGTTACTAAGATCTCTTCCTATGAGATTCAACCCTAAGATATCAGCACTAGAAGAAAGATCAGATCTAAAATCAATAAGCATGGATGAACTGCATGGAATCTTCACAGCATATGAGATGAGAACTGAACAGGAAAATCTAGATGTAAAAGAAGCAGCATTCAAAGCATCCAAAAGATCAAAGCAAAAGAAAAATGAACAAGAAGAATATAGTAGCAGCAGCGACATCTCAGAAGATGATGAAGAAGTGGCCAACTTCGTCAAAAGACTGAACAAGGGAACCAACGGTAGGTACAGAGGTAAGATTCCTTTAATTTGTTTTAATTGTGATGGTATTGGTCATTTTGCTAACAAATGTCCTCATAAGAAACAGAGAAATGATGAAGGTTACTCAAAAGGTAGACAAACATATAAAGGTAAAAGAACTACAAAGAAAGTTTTCAAGAAAAACTTTTGCACCAAAGAAGACATCTCATCATCAGATGAAAATGAAGTCAGTGATAGTGAAACATGGAGAGTTCTATTCATGGCAGTAGAAGACTCTGATAAAGAAGACTCCGAAGAAGAATATGAAGAAGCATATGAAAGAAGAAATTGAAGAGGCAGAATTTGACTTCCGAGAAGAATTA
>CBVK0100262886.1:0-11253 GCA_900067695.1 Picea abies
GTTAGAAGTGGGTTAGCCCTACAATAACGAAAGTGGTTTAAAATGGTTAGAAAGTAACCCCTTGAGGAAGCTACATAAAAGTATAAATAAGAGGAAAGGGTCTCTCATTTAATCACACTTGAGCATATTGAATATCTACAAGTGATTGAGATAACCAAAGGATATCTAAGGTGAATTTCAGAGGGAAGGTGAAGAAAAGAAAGTCAAAATTCAAGGGAGGATAAATTCTTTTGATGATGCTTTATAAGGTATGTTATTTACAAGTCATCTCACCATTTTCACAATAAAAATTTTCTAGAATGATTCAGACCGTGAAATCTGGAGGTTGTTGAGAAAACATATCCAAGTAGTTGTGATAAAAAATCCATCTTTTGGGTCGTTTTATATTTGGAGTTACACTTCGTGGAAAATAGGGTTTGTGTCTAGTCTTGAAACTAGTCTAAAATAGGTGTTTCGGATAAAAACGTCATAACTTCTTCATAACAGATCTAAATTCAGTAAGACCAAATGTATTGGTTAGAATACAGTCTATAGTATTTTTTGTACCATTTTCATATCCATACAACAAATATTCTGAGCGGGACACGCTCTACACGTTTGCTCTCTAGAGTAAGCCAAAATTCAACAAGGTATGTCATTTTTGCTATAACTCATTTTCTGAGAGGTTCCAAGTAGTGAAAGCTGGAAGAATTGCATAAAAGACACTAAAGAACATTGTGTACTATTTTCAGACATTTATTCATTACAGGTACATAGTTATGATTATTGCAAGTTATGGTTGTTGACTAATCCAAAACTAGTCATGTGAGACTAAAGTAAAATTTGATGAAAATGCTAGTCTCTTGTTAAGGAAGGTTTGTAGGTATGTGATCGTATACACCAGGTTTATGATAGAGTTAAAAATCATATTTATATGATGAAATTGATGAGTTATTTTGGTTGAGGTACATGGTGGGTACATCGTTGAGACAAGTAGTTGATGATGTTGGTACATCTTGATGAATCATAGTTTATGTGTATTTGATGCATGATTGGTACATATTTGGTGCATGGTTGATGAATTCATTGATGGTACAGGTTGAGGTAAAGGTTGGTGCATGGTTGGTGCATGGTTGATGCACTTTTTTATGTTACAGGTTGATTACAAGTTGTTTGGTATAGGTTGTTACAGGTTGTTTGGTGCATGTTGATTGGTACAGATTTACAGCAGTATATCTCACAGTGATAGTGTGACAGTGGTTCCATCATTCTACTTATATGATAGGGAAGTTGGATGGGGCAAGGACAGGTGGTTGTAGCCACCTTTCGGTTGTAGCCGGAGAACATAGGGGGTTTTAGCCTCATTTTGGTTGTAGCCATAGAATTGGGGAGTTGGAGCTTCCCTTAGGTTGTAGCATGAGAAACTAGGAGGTTGGAGCCTCCTTCTAGTTGCAGTTGGAAAACAAAGGAAGTTGTTGCTTCCAATAAATGTAATTCTTAAAGACAGATAAGAAAAATCGTTATGTGGTTTTCTCCCACTTTGGGTTTCCACATAAAAACATTGGTGTATTTTGTATGTATATGATTGCTCATTTGTTCATTATTTATTTAACTATTGGATGATAATGCTACATTGATATAACACTTGCATTTTATGGTTAAAAAGGATTAAATTGATCTATTATTGATTCACCCCCCCTCTTAGCAATCTAACAAAAGAAAGTTGACTCATAAGAAATTACAATATACATTATCTCTCAGCAGGGATAACAAGACCCTATTAATCTACTCTTAGACAAAAACACAAAGCTAAATGAAATTCTAGATTCAGGAAACCTAGCTATTATTAGATGTTTTCCAAGCAAATGAAAGAGTAGTGATACCCTAATGGATTGGACAAAGGATAACTCCATGCCAGAGTTATCTTACTCCCCTCATAGAGTTATTTTGGTAAATAGTTGGATGGTATAAATTTTTAAGTCTAAAGTTGAATTTGAAAACATCCTTCATAAGAGATCGAAGTGGGGAACACAACATGTGTTCCTGAAAAAGTGGCACGTAGATTTTGATGCTCAGTTTGACCATCTATATCTCCTCCCAATGTGAATTAGAATTCTGAGCTTCCCATTGATTTTATGGTTGGACAAAGTGTTGGTTGGAATAAGGAATGCCTTGGTCACTTTTTATGAGGTTGATAAATCTTACCTTAACTCAGGATACATGGGATTGGCACGAATACTAGTTGGTATGGACCTAAAAGAGGGATTGGTGAATTTTATGGTTATACAAATAGGCATTGATAAAAAAAATCATCCAACCATTGATTATGAAGGTATTCCATTTAAATGCAAACATCAACACATATATGGGCACCTCACCACTGATTGTACATATCCAAACAAAATAAAGTTTTGGGTCAAAAAAAAATCCTCTAAAATTTTCTAAGTATGAAATAATGAAATGTGATCATTCCATTAGGGATGTTTGTCAACAATGGAAAATATTGGCCCAGTTTTCTCTCAAGGATTACCTCTGTCAAATTCACATCAACCACGGGACCTAAATACATGAAGCATGTACAAAATGTATGGAGAATTAGGAACAATTGGGTAAATCTAAAAATCCATCCCATACAAATTTAATTAGTTCTAAAAGGTTACTCTTTGGGTCTTGGGGAATAAATGAAGAGATATGGGAATAAGAGAATTTGAGTGATTTCCTCCCCATCTTCGTGGATTAAAAACCTAAAGCCTCCTCCTATAATTCCATTATCCGACTTAGAATAAGACTTGTAGAAAAGAATTTGATATATGAGGAAGATATTAATATGAGTAAGGAACATGTATTATAACGTCTCTACAAAAATCCTATGGAAGGCCCCAAATATAATCTCAGATCAAGAAACAAATGATCACCAATTATTCCAAAAAGGATGGGGGGAGGATTGGGGTTTTTTAAGGAAAAGGATCAAAACCCCCACACAAAGAAAGGAAATCATGCATGTCATTGGCACAAAAACAAGCTAGTTTAGAAATCAAAAGTGGAAAACAATTATATATTTGGGATCTTAGAAATAATGCCCCTAAAAATGTTCAAAACTAATTTTTATGGGCCTAAATTGTCGTTGGTTGGTTGATTCCTCCATGATTATTCTCTATAGGTCCAAGCACTACTTTGTTCTCTCTAGACCTTTGAAAATAGTTCACTCTTCTAAACATTATTGGACCCTATATGGATAGGGTGGAATACTAGGGAAAAGTTTTTAATCCATTATGGATCTTGTTATCCCAATTTTGTGGGATAACTAAGGAGAGAATTTCTCGAGGCCCTCAGGTTGTAGGTATGGAATGTCGAGAGACTACATGACTAGCAATGTCCACTTTCACATATAGGATCCTGCTCTATCACCACCTTTTGATCCATTGTCAGTGCATCCACCACACCAGCTAGCTTATAGAAGGCAGATGGGTCTTGCTCCATGCGGTACATGTGAGGTATTGTGGCAGGTAATCACCCTAATATTCAAGGAATTTAAGCATGTTGTATTTGAGATACTTTTGATTATAGAGCATCTGCTTGAACATTATGATTTTAACCTTGTTTCACCTTGGTGAGTGTCATATATTTCTTAGTAAGTGGTCAACCTTTGGGGAAGGTTTGTCACTAGGGGTTCCTTGATGGGTTATCGTACCATTCCCAACCATACTTACCACTTTCTTGTACAACACTCCCATCATATTTTCTTATTCTAGGCCCTTTGACTTTAGTGACCCAAGAAGGGCATGTACCTCATTTCATGGGAAGAAGGGGCTAAAGGCCCAAAGGGTTTTTGTTGGTTAAGATAAAATCCTAAATATAAACCTTCCAGATGCTTCACCCAGGGATCCCCGAGAAAGCAATGAAATGCTTCTCTGTAAGAAAAGGGGGACCTACTAAAATAAATGATCATGAATGCTTAATGGGTTAGTTGGAGGATGGTATGTCTCATCGTGAGTCGACTTATCATGATCATGGGTATTTAGTGGTATAACATTACCATCATCTGGTCACCAAGCTAGGGTAGTGGCTCTTAGTTACACAACTGAGAGAAAGGGGGTCTCATAACGAGACATTCTTCTCATTTCTGTGAGGTATTTGTGAGTGACACTGTCATTACCTAGACACCACACCAGGATAGTGGCCTTCAACTCATTCCTTAAACCATGAAATAAATAAATACTGACAAGAAGATGGGCTTGGAAAACATTCATTGCAAACGAAGGTGCCACACACCCTCTACAAAGGCACCCATGAATGAGGTGATACGAGCCCTTGTACGTCATGAAAATCATCGAACTATGAAGTCTAAAACCCTTATGCCTCATCATCCACTACATAACCTTGAAAGGCCATCCTTGGGAGCATCCCCTACTTGAGGTCTTTGGTCTACCCAATAGGACTCCTATAACACCCCTCCCATATTTAAACTTGGTCAATTGTATAGGGTTTTTGAGCATTTGTTTAATTTGATGACGTAGTTTTGATGCACATGTTTAGGTGTCTTTCTTATTTGATGCAGATTACACTTGTCATGATATTTTTGACTTGAGATATTTGGAGGGCGTACCCTTTTGTTCTGCAGGACCTTGTTTGGTGGCTAGTTTTGGGATAACAAGCCTAGCTTGGGATTGCATGGGGAAATAAGCCCACAGGATTTATACCTAGGGCTCGCATGCCAAATGAAAAATACGTGCCTTTGGAAACCTAGAAGACATCATGACGGGCATAACCTAGCCTCTATCACCCAAACGAATTTTCTAGGAGAGGCAAAACATCACCTCCTTGAGGGTTGACGTCATGAAGGGGATAGGGTTTGGTGGTGATGAAGGTACACATTGACACTTGACATATCTTGGCCATATGAGGCATGGAGAAGGCTTGGTGCATGAAGAAGAGGCTCAAGGAACCCCAACGACTTCCACATTCTTCTCCAACAACTTGCTCAAGTGCCAAAATGTCCCTTAAAGGGGTGACGTCATCTTGTTTTAGGGTTTCTATTGTGCTAAAGTGAAAATTAAATATTATTATTTGATTCAAGGGGTAAGATAAGGGTTGTTGACCCCTTATCTTATGTTTTACCCTTGTTAAGTGGACAAACTATGTTTTAAGGTTTTGTATAAATAGAGATCATGTTAATCTCATTTCATAACATAACTCTCCCATTGTGAGAAGTACTTGGCTAAATTTTTCGCTATTCTTGGGAATTATGGTGTTTCTCTCTTGTGAAATTTATTCTATGGTGTATCATTTGGTGAATGGAAGAGGAGTGATACGCACCTCTTGGATGATTGTTCTCTTGATTCTTATGGTGAATTTGTTTGGTGAAACTAGGGTTTGGTCTCTCTCTCTTAGAATTGGTAAGGAAAAATCTGCATTGTTAGTTATTTCTTGTTCTTTCTTGGTTATGGTTGTTTGAAACCCTAGGAGGTGTATGTTGCATACACCCTCCATTAATAATCATCTAATTTGCTAAAGTTTAAAAGTTATTTTGCAAGGGTTGCTAGGAGGAATACGAGTGTGTATACCATCTTAGATTTTCCCTAAGTTTGATTGGCATATCCTAGGAAGTAAAAGGGCTTACACCCCTAGAGTCTTTGTTGATCTAACTCTTTATTCTAAGACTCCATTTACCCAATTTTAAAGGCACTAATTTATTCTAAGACTCCATTTACCCAATTTTAAAGGCACTAATCTGAATTTTTTGCATTGGATAAATAAAATAGTGCATTGGGAAACATGAATTTACGCCATTTCAACTTTACGCAATTTGGGTTTTGTTATCTGTGCTTAGAGCACCTCTTAGCCACTAGGGAATCCCCTCTAAAAGGGTGTTGCTTGCTATTGTTATAAATATTCATCTACAACCATTAGGGCTGCAGAAACCCCAATCAAGTGGACAAGTTGCTCTCTCTTAGAATTGGTAAGGAAAAATCTGCATTGTTAGTTATTTCTTGTTCTTTCTTGGTTATGGTTGTTTGAAACCCTAGGAGGTGTATGTTGCATACACCCTCCATTAATAATCATCTAATTTGCTAAAGTTTAAAAGTTATTTTGCAAGGGTTGCTAGGAGGAATACGAGTGTGTATACCATCTTAGATTTTCCCTAAGTTTGATTGGCATATCCTAGGAAGTAAAAGGGCTTACACCCCTAGAGTCTTTGTTGATCTAACTCTTTATTCTAAGACTCCATTTACCCAATTTTAAAGGCACTAATCTGAATTTTTTGCATTGGATAAATAAAATAGTGCATTGGGAAACATGAATTTACGCCATTTCAACTTTACGCAATTTGGGTTTTGTTATCTGTGCTTAGAGCACCTCTTAGCCACTAGGGAATCCCCTCTAAAAGGGTGTTGCTTGCTATTGTTATAAATATTCATCTACAACCATTAGGGCTGCAGAAACCCCAATCAAACTTCTCAAATAACTCTTGAATCAACCACTGAAAGTTGCCTAAATTTTTCCCACATAAACTACTAGGCCTAGCGCATTTTTTGGTAGACTTTTGGGATTTTTTAGTGGTTGATATTCTTGTTGTAATAATTTTTTTGTTACAGCCATAAGGCTGCAAAATATTTCTGCAGTTATCTGTTTTGTTACAATCTTCTTTCATTGCTAAAGTCTAATGCTATCTTATTTGGGTTGATCTAGTTGTTTCTAATTTATCTCTTACTCTTTCAACTAGACTTTTAGCAACTTATTTTGAAGCATTCATTATCATTTTTATTGTTGATATATATTGTTATGAACTGCTGAAATTAGAGACAACAAACTTAACTTGCTTGTCCATCATCTACTTGGGCTTGTATCATTGTTTTCCTTGTGTCTCGGGTAGGTACAATCAACATTTGCAAGGCCTATTACTTCTTGGCAACCCTTGGCTACCATAAAGACCTTACTCAAGCCCTTCTCCACACACAGAAACTTGACCTATAGGGGAATTCATTCATACATCACAATTTTCATCTCATTCCCCCCTTGGGTCACCAGGATTCCCCCCTTGAGGTGATTCTATCATCTCTAAAGTGACAAGAATACTTTCCTAAGGTGACAGTGGGTAGGTGTTCTGAAAGTTGTCGCCATTTTGGTGGTTGGGTAAGGATTTTCCCAACCTACAACTTGTGCGATAACATAACCAAAAGAGTCTAGTTGTAGTAGGATCGAATTTTAATTTCACTCTAGGAGCATCAAAAGTGTGTGGACCTACAACACAAGTGCATTTTCTAGTGGAATATTTCATAAAACAATTGGAAAAAGTAGGTTTACTGGACATAGAACCAACAAATTTATCTCCAACATGGATGAATAAAAAAAAGAAGCTCGAATTGCAAAAAGACTAGATCATTTTTTTGTCTAAGAATCCTTTCAATATGAAGTAATCAAAGACAATGGGTTTCCTTGCAGGGTCACGATGAGCATCATCATGGTCTTCTAGAAGTATCCCTGGCATAAGGAAAACCAACCAATTCTTTCAAGTTGAACCAGGAATGATTAAAGGATGAGGAAATTGTTAAAAAATCAAAGAGACTTGGGAACCCTATGATGGTACATCAAGAGAATCAACTCCCATTCAATTTCACCAGAATCTGGAAAAAGAAAAAAAGGCAGTTATGCAATGGGCAAAAGAAAAACATTGAAAGATGAAAAATCCCTCAAATAAGTGAAGGAAACTGTAACTTCCTTTTATAGTAATGAGGGGTTTGGATATATATATGAGGAAATTAAAGTTGAGTTCAAACTCTTGGAAAACAAAAAGAGATATTCTATTGAAAAATGAAAAAGAATGCAAACTAAAAAGTAGGGCACTTTGGCTCCAGACTAGAGATGAGAATACTAAGTTTTTTCATAAATATGCAAGTTGTAGAGAACATTAACTACATATGAAAGACTGAGAAGGAATATGGTTGTTGGGCTCTTTCGGTCACTTGGGTGAGAAAAAAGGAGTCATTTAGATTCCTTGTTGGACCATCAAGACAACACAACAATGATTAGTATATTAGTGAATCCACAAGATAGTAAATAACAAAACAAATAACCAAGAAATGAAAGCAAACCAATCACATGAAAATTCTAAGAGATGCATGAAATTGACACAAGAGATAACTACCCAAATGGCAAGTGATATTTGAATTGAGAATACCAAAGGAGAAAAATGGGACTATGGATCCCCTATTCCTCCTTAGGAGGGATTTTGAGTCCCCCAAAAATAGAATTTTACTCTCCTATCTATGACTAAAAATGGTGAAGAATTTCTTGGTCAAGTTTCTCAAGAGGTGAGAAGCTTACCAACTGCTATGATTTCTCAAATAGTTCTCTAAGACAAAATGGTCAGCATAACAATACAATGAATTCCTTTATTTTTAGCATACAATAGTCATGTATCTATAGGACCATAGCAAGATATTTCATAACATGTTCCATGTGTGAATGGGAGGCCTTTAGTGGTACATTCCATCATTTCAGTGATCTCAAGGTGAGATTTTGGGTCGATCCTGGGGTCTTGTCTTGATTCACTTCAACCTGGAAGTGGTTGAGGCCCTACCAAATTCATGAATGCGTCGTTTTTGGATCTGTGTGGGTTTCTTCAAAGACAGTTGCACGGGACACGCAGAGTGTGCATCCAGTGCTTTGTTTACACGCGCGGATGTGTGCACGTTGATTGTAGTGGGAATGCGCAGAAATTCATGGGTCTTTTTATATATTTTTGGCATCTTGCAAAAATAGGTTATGTAAATGTTGGAAGTATGTTGTGTTTGTACTTATCTTTTCTCTGGCCATTGTCTATATTGTTTGTGAGAAATTTTCTGGTGATAACAGATGCCCCTTAATGTTGTGTTAACAGATGGAGCATAC
Source organism: Picea abies (assembly GCA_900067695.1). Taxonomy (NCBI): domain Eukaryota; kingdom Viridiplantae; phylum Streptophyta; class Pinopsida; order Pinales; family Pinaceae; genus Picea; species Picea abies. The sequence continues at coordinate 8,872 of CBVK0100262886.1, forward strand.
GTATAGCTAAAATACATCATTATTTCTTTTGTGAATAGGAAAGTTGTAGCTGCTATATTAGGAGAACTGTAGGAGCAACCCATTGGAGGAAAAGGGGATCTTGATGGGAACCAAGTATTCTCCAAAAACTGAAATATAAATCTGGGTACAAATGATGTGAGCATGCCCCATGCTCATGTCATGAAACCATAAATGAAATTACAGTAACTAAAATTGTTGATAAAGTTGATGCCTACAGTGCCCTCAGGGGTGTCACAGAGCGGTGGATAATTGTTCAAATGATTGAACTGGATCTGAATCGAGGTATGAATAACTTGGAGGCATTGATGGCCTAGAAAATTTAGAGGTCTTCAGTTGTTACTGAAAACTGCAACGGTCGCATAACATGAAACATTGTAGAGTCGAATGTCATGAAAACTGCAACGGTCGCATAACATGAAACATTGTAGAGTCGAATGTCATGGGGGTCATTGGCATCAAAAATTGATGAGGACTCTTTCTATGTTGTCTGAGACTACTCATTAATAAGGGAATGAGAGCCAAGATATTTCCACCTTCCTGGAAACTTGTGTTGACATCAACAGGGAAGGTGGGGCGACTGCAAGAAGCAAAGGGTTTCTTACCATTGATTCGATCAAACGGGTATCAAGGACTAAATGGAAGACCGGTGACATGAATGATGTTCAATATGTATGGGACTCAAGAACTTACCTTGGTTGGGGGAAGATGGAATTATGGCAACAACCATAAAACAAGATCTAGTGTCAGGGGGACGACCAGATATTGGGTACACTGCGTTGAATGGGTGAGACTGCAAATGAATGGATGATAGGTCAAAATATGAATATTTGGGATAGGGGTGTCTGTGATAGTCGGTATTTGGGTCGCGATAGGGATATCTTTGCAAATATGGTGATTAACATGGGAATGCCCCAACCAAGGGAAACATGGGTTGTTGTGTGCCACAGAAAAAGACGTCGTCGGTTGCGACGGAAAAAATATACTCTACTTACTGGAATTTGAAATGTTCTTTATACAATTACCAAGTGAATAAAAAATAATTGGGTTGAAAGTATGCATGCAGAAACGAGTTCCCTAGTGAGTGATGGTTTGGCCTTCTTGGGACGCAAGTAGTGTAATGTAATTGATGAAGGGTGGGGACCCCATTGGAGTTTTTTGTACCATGTAGGTGAATGAAGGACGAAATTGCACATGAGCCATGGATGGCGGATGAGATTGAGGGCTAATGATAATGTGGAAGTGCATTTGATGTAACCAATGAAATAGGAAGTGGTAATCCATAATGGGGTAGTTTAGCAAGATGATGAGAAAGAAGTATGAGGTTCTCTCTCTAGGGTGTAGTGCTACCATGACTTTTGAACCTAATGGATAGAACAGCGTAAGTGTCAATTTTCCAGGGGGTAAATATATGTTGGATAACTCATGGGGGTGAGAATGTTATCAGGTAACAGTACCTGAATGCAATAGAGGTGGGGGTACTTAAGATCCGGATGTGAGGTTCCTAAAGGTGAATGTCAAGGGGTATGGTTGGGATGTGCATCTGTGTGTAGAGGGTGTAATAACGTTCTAGGTGTGAACATATACCTGAAGGGGTCAGAGTACAACCATGACTAAACGAGGGAGGTGGTGTTGTACCAAGTACCTGCACACACAAACATCAAATACTCGACATAAAACATATATGAAAGTTTAAAGAACATATGACATGTATTTGATAAACATTATAATAAGTGTGTGCATCTGAGCTCGGGACTTGGCTGGAGCTCCCCGAGACTTCATGGTAAAAATAAAAACAGGCAATACCAGCATGTAGGGGACAATGTTTGGATCGTTGTGTCGCGAACGGTGTGAAAAATGGAGCTTGTGGGTTCCAGAACAACTGATTGTAAGTTTGAGGAGGGGGCGTATATATGGGCAGGGGGGCCACAATGCCACCTCAATTGTACTTTGCATGAGTTGAGGTTGGACTAGTCTTGGGTGAGCGTTTGTGAGCATTGTGTGAACATGGGAAGATCAACTGGACACGCGAGAGACCCTGGTGAGTGTCCTCAACCTCCTGTGTGAGGTAGTTTGATTTTTTGTTGGGGTGGGGGTCATATGGAGGGCCATACAGCCATTTTTCGTTGGATTAGATGGATCTGTGTGGGTAAATCTGGGTTGCATGTGCACTGTTGCATGAGAAAAATAGTCATAGTCGCGCACGTGTAGGGCATGTTGTGACATGTCGATTGTATATGTTGAGGGCATGTTGTGACATTTTGATCCTGACAATATGGTCGAGCAATGTGTATGTATTTTTGATAAAACATTTATGACACCATATATATATATATATATATATATATATATATATATATATAT
>CBVK0100262889.1:0-10212 GCA_900067695.1 Picea abies
GTATTGTGCTTGCACCGAGTTAGTGGGGGTGCAGGTACATGTGCTTTCATTGAGGGGGGGAGGTGTCATAAATGTTGGTTGAAGTGGTGGGGGGGGGGGGGGGGGGATAGTATGGGTTTCCCCCATACAGTGGTTGGTATGGATTGGCCCCTAACGTGGGTATCGATTGAGCAAGTGGATGAGTATGGGCCATGGACCCAATAAATCCATTGGAAGTGTGTGATGTCCCAGGTTTATCTTGACCAAAAGGTAGAGGACGAGGAGCATCCGGAAGGACAGAGTAGAGATACCCTAATTGGGAATAAATGAGATAAAACGGTTGAGCCTATGTGATGGCTTAGTCTTCAGTTTGATGGAAAGTTGTGGCTTCGTATTCAATTTGATGGAAAGTTGTGGCTACATCTTTGGAAATGATAGGGACTAGATATTTGAGGAACCAGTCTAATCGTTATTAAGGGGTAGTATCAGCGTTACAAATACTTCTTCGTCGACGCCATTCGTGAATATGGTCAACGATATGGAGAGCGATAGTTTGTTTGAACTATGAAATAATTTCCAAACCGATCTCATGACGTGCATGTAACTAAAAAAATGATAGGGAGGCTTTTGTTAATGATTCAAAGGTCGTATGAAACCCTGACTTCTCATCTATGTACCATTTGGCAGAAGGGCCAGTGAGGTTCTTTGGAATAACATTAAACGAATGGAATCTTCCACAATGTTGTTGGAAGAACACCACAAATGAAAATACATGATGTGGTTAGTTGGGTCTTCTTCGGGTTTTCCTTCGAACTTGGGGATATCGAAATGTAGCTTGGTGGGCATATTCAACCAAGTGGGGTCGTGTAATATGGGATCATTCAATATTCAACCAAGTGGGGTCGTGTAATATGGGATCATTCATCAATTTGGTTAAATCTAAAATATTGAGTGATGCCAAGTATGGTATGGGGGTGGTCTCTACCATGGTGTGTGAAATTGGAGAAGTGTTCCCTTGTGGGGATGGTTGGGAGCTTGTACCTTGCGAAGAAGTTTGGGCTCTGCCTCCTTGTGGTGGAAGACTAGTAGGTGAGGTGTTATGGGTATTGGTTTCAAGCAAGGTAAACCCAAGCAAATTCGATCGTAGAACTGTGGCGCTTACTGGCGTATGTGATGGTTGTGATGATGTGTCAGCCAAATTGGGGACACCTCCCAAAATTGGAGGTTTCTCAAATGCCTAGAACGACGGGGATGTTTTGATTCCCCTATGATTTTGGATTGTATGTGAAGGTGTGAAATTCGTGGTGAGAAGAAATAAAGGAACAAGTGTTTTGTAAATTATCTTAACAATCTATTTTCACACTGTATGTAATCAAATAGTGGAAATCATACATAAAGCAAGTAACAATGTAAGATGATTAATGGTTTTATCCATGTGGGGGGGGAATAAAATGCATGTGTCCTAATAGACCTATTGTCCTTCCTCTCAAAAAACATTGGCCCTTCCAAAAACGCTCAAAAGTGGGGCATCAATCCACCAAAAGAGGAGCTAGTGAAGGTATGAACAATCAGTTATAATGAGGTGTGAAGGGGGCATATCCCGAAAGTGCTGGCGATATTTCTCAATAGTCGTTCAAAATCTTATTGAAGTGCAATTACAGCGCACAACTGCCACTTGGGCAAATAAATCCTAGATTTGGCCACTAAGTTACCTCGATCAAGCACGACATTAATATTTTTGGCCTAAGAAATGGGTCACGGGATGGATGTTTTCCAAGGGTTGGGTGACCCAAGGAGGCACGCATAGAACAACTCAACCTCGGCATATAAAAATTCCAAGATTGCCACCAAAAAGAGACATTGATTTATCTATTAATTTGGTGCCAGGAGATGCCTCAGTGTCTAAGACACCATACAGAATGGGTACACCAAAATTAAAAGAGTTACAGATGCAGCTTGAAGAACTCTTGAAGAAAGGGTATATACGCCCAAGTGTGTCACCTTGGGGAACACCGTTTCTTTTTGTGAAAAAAAAAATGATGGAACCTTAAGGCTGTGTATTGATTTCAGGAAGCTTAATAAGCTTCCCATAAAGAATAAGTATCATTTGCCCAAAATTTATGATTTGTTTGATCAACTCAAAGGTGCAATAATAGTTTCCAAGATTGACTTGAGATCAAGTTATCATCAAATAAGGATAAAGGAAGAAGAAATCAACAAGACAACATTCAGAACAAGGTATGAGCATTATGAATCCACGGTAGTTCCTTTTGGGCTATCAAATGCCCTAGCAGTTTTTATGTGTTTAATGAATGGAGTATTCAGAGAATATGTGGACAAGTTTGTGATTGTGTTCTTAGATGATATACTCGTCTATTCTAAATCAGAAGAGAAGAGGAACATGAACATCATTTAAGAATGGTATTGCAAGTTTTAAGAGAGAACAGATTGTACGCCACGCTAAGTAACTACATCTTTTACCAAAAGAAGATTCACTACTTGGGGCATATAATATCAACAGCAGTGATAGAAGTTGACCCTGAAAATATAGAAGTTGATCATTCATGGGTTTTGTCGATTATGACCAAAGATTCATAAAAGGGTTTTCAAAGATTGCAATTCCAATCAGTTCTTTGCAAAAAGGTGTGAAATTTGAATGGACTTCCAAATGTGAAGAGAGTTTTCAACATTTGAAGGGAATATTGACAAATGCACCAATATTGAAGATTGAATATCCAAATGAAGATTTTGTTGTGTGCATCAATGCATGCAGGGAAGGACTCGGTGGAGTTCTTAGTCAAAGTGACCATGTGGTATGTTATGAGTCCAGAAAATTAAAAGAGCATGAAAGGAATTATGTTGCACGTGACTTGGAGTTGGCAGTTATTGTACATGCATTGAAAATGTGGAGGCATTACCTTATGGGTAAAAAATTCGAGCTAAGGACAGACCACTGTGGTCTGAAGCATTTGTTTGGACAGCCAACACTAAATGTTAGGCAAACTAGGTGGTTGGAATTTCTGAGTGAATATGACTTTGAAATTAAGCACATAAAGGGCAAAGAAAATCAAGGGGTCAATGCACTCAGCAGGAGATCTCTCGAAGTGCATATTGCAGCCATTAACATGTACAGGACAGAACCGAAGGACAAAATTATTGCAGCAACAAATTCAAATCAAAATTATTTAAAAATAAAAGGGATATTATAGCAAGGTAATTTTCAGCAAAAATTTAATGATTATGAGCTGAAAGAAGATGGAATTCTCATGTACAAAGGTCAGGTGTATGTGTTGAATTCCAGTGAGCTGGAAAACACAATGTTGAAAGAGATGCGCAATGTGCCATATGCAGGGCACCCAAGATATCAAAAAACAATTGCAGCAGTAAGAAGCCAATATTTTTGGCCAAGAATGAAGAAAGAAGTGGCTAATTACATACCCTGATGTCTAGAATGCCAAAAGGTAAAGACATAACATAGACACCCAATAGGTGTGCTATAACCATTGCCCATTTCATAATAGAAGTGGGAAGTTGTCTCAGTTGATTTTATTACTAAGCTTCCCAGAACAGCGAAGCAACATGATTTCATCACGGTGGTGGTGGATAAATTGACTAAAGCAACACATTTCATTCCAATAAAGACAACACACAAGGCAACAAATATTGCAGAAATTTATATGAGAGAAGTTGCTAGGCTACATGGAGTGCCTAAGGAAATTGTTTCAAACAAAGATCCAAAGTTTCCTTCCAATTTTTGGAAAGGTTTGTTCAAGGGATTTGGAACAAATTTAAATCTTAGTACAGCATATCATCCAGAGTCAGATGGGTAAACAGAAAGGACTAACTAGATAATTGAGGACATGCTTAAAATCCATGTGATGGATCAGTCATCAAGGTGGGAAGATTATATTCATTTAGTTGAAATTCCCTACAACAATGGGTATCGAGCCTCATTGAAAATGAGTCCATTTGAAGCATTGTATGGTAGAAATTGTAACACCCTAGTGAGTTCGGATGATCCAGCAGACATAGCAGTTGTCGGGCCAGAATTGTTAAAATAAATGGAAGATCAGATGGTAAAGATAAAACGGAATTTAAAAGCTGCCCAAGATAGGCAGAAAAGTTATGCAAACAGGAACAGAGTTTTCAGAGATTTTAAAGTGGGAGAACATGTGTTTTTGAAAGTGAAGGCAAAGAGAAGTTCTCTACGATTAGGAAGTTCCCCGAAATCAACCAAGAAATATTGTGGGCCTTTTGAAATATTAGCAAAGATAGGGTCAGTTCCATACATGTTATCTTTGTCTGCATCCATGAGAATGCATAATGTATTCCATGTGTCATTATTAAAGAAATATGTACATGATCCTAACCACATAATTGATTGGAATGTGATCCAAGTGGAGCACGAAGGGTATTCCCGGGTGGAACCAGTGCCCATCATGGACTAGAAAGTCAAAGTTCTCTGGATCAAAGCCATAGGAATGTTAAGGGTTCAATGAACATGTTATTGTTCTAAAGATACTACATGGGAACATAAAGAAAACATGCGGAGAGAATACCCGCAAATTTTTTATAGTTTTGAAGAAGACAGAATGCAAGACTCCATTTTGAGTAGCTAGAGTTCTGGAACCGCGTCATAGAGTCCTGGCCAATTGCGTTGGGGACCTCGATAAACGAATGGCTCATTCCTTGTGTTAGCCTTAATAAATTGATGATACATCCCTTAGGTTAACGTTGATAAACAAATGGTGAATTCCTTGGGTTGGTAAGTTGAAAAGAACATGAGATTACAGTTAGAGTTGATGCTAGAGTTGTAAAAATTGCAGAATTTTATTTTCTAAGTATTGTGATGTAAATTTGCATATATGTATATCGGCATAGAGTGCATCGAGGACGGCGCACAATTGTAGTGGAAGGGGAATGTAACATCCCCAATTTAATTAATGCTTATGTGGATATAATGTGTGACTACGGCCAAAGCGATGTAATATGTGAATTTCATTTCAATGTTTTAATAATAAAATGTGATGTCAGCTGCTAAGGGGACATGGACAAGAGATGGGGGTTGAATTAATCCATAAGAGAGGGGAGTGTCTAGGATAATGGCCAAGAGGGGTCCAAGGGGTAAATTACCTATGTATATTGATTTAACCCATTTTCCTAAATTTTCTATTTGTATATGAACCTTCTCATTTCTGATTGAGTGTTCCCAAAACCAATCACTGAATCCCTGTAAGAGGGTGGGTGTAAGTGGCCACATCCCAAATTTATTGGGCACATGGGGGTTGAGTGCAATCATCTTGTGGAAAGAGTGTGACTCAAGAAAAGCAAGCCAAAGGGAGGAAATTCATATGGGTTGGGACAACAAGTTTTAGTTAGTCAAGTTTGTGCATGAGAAGCAAGCAGAGAGGAAGAAAAAGAACTTGAAGTTGATACAGCAATGGAGGTCGAATTCTAGAGCAAGTTGGAGCGTAATTGGAGCGAATTGGAGTTGGAAAACTGAAGAGTCGGTTTGTCGGGCCTAAAGAATGAACTCACATGTGAATTGCACTAAAATAGCAAGTGTTTGTTGTTGGTTTGTTATAGTTTTCCTAGCACCAATTTCCCTTGAGTTCTTAACTGAGATATTCCTAGTTGCATGTGCCAAAGAGGCCCTGATAAACGAGTGGGACGCCCGAGGGACTAAGATCAATTAAGAGGTGCATTCCCTGGGTTGGACAAGTCAAGAGGAAGAGAGTTGGTGGAAAGTCAGGATAGTTGTAGGAGAATATCAATTGGGTAGAGAGTTTTATGAGTTGTGAGTGGACTGTGAGAGACCAACCCTATTTTGTGGATTGCTAACCTTAGCTCGGGGGTGACTGGTTGTTGAGATTTGGAACAATCAGTCTATGGTTGGGTGGAACGTCTGTCACAAGCAACGGGTTGCACAACTATTGTGAAAAGATAAGTGTTTTATCTTGTTGTTGTATTAAAGTATGTGCTTAATTGTTGTGCATGATCTCTGTGTAAATGAGAATGATTTATATGATGTTGTAATGAATTGTTTAGTTGCAATTCATGTTGCTTATTAGCATGTTGTTTATGCTTCTAATTTATGGTGTTAGGCAGTAACTAAATCTATTTTAATTTGTAGCCAAAATCTATAGGAAATGAGTTAATTGTAAATGAATTAAATCAGTGAGCAGAAATTTCGTTTTTGAAAGTATTTCGCACCATAATGTTGCTCGGATGGGCTGGGGGATGTTACAGCACATGTGGGCATGTATGAGCCCTTACAAACCTTTTATATTATGTTTCAACAAGCAAACTAAGAGGTATTGGCCTCTCCTAAAATGACTGACTTAGTTGCAAAAAGAAGCAAACTAAGAGGAATTGGTCTCTCCTAAAATGATTGATTTAAAAGGGAGATGAAGATTCTTTAAGCAATCTCTTTATTCTAATTTCCAAGATCACACAAAGGTGAAAGGAAAGGAAAGAGCATACTCCAAGATTGTCCAAACAATCTTCTAGTCTCGTTTTTAATGTGGTGATTGTAAAAGAAAAGTTTTTAGTTTTTAAAATTCAGATGCTACACTAGGCCATCCATGTGGCAACAAATAAGGGAAAAGAAAATGTTGTTCTTTTTACCGTCTTAGATGTCTATGTGTGATTGAGTGCCTATACAAGAAAGAACTTAAACCCTATTTTTTGTGGCTCTTATAAAGTGCAAAAAATAAATCTACAACAACTTGGTGAAACCAGCTTTAAAAGCCCTTACAATTAAGTGAAAAAAAGATTATGCGCAGATTTTACTACAGACGATAGTGTAGAGAATGCAATTTGCGCGACTAGACCGAGTGGTAAGTGTGCAATTCTACGTGGACTACGCGACTGATAACCTTGAACACAAGCACACCAAGAAATGGCAAGCCGAAAATTTGAAATGAGTTCCATCAACCAAGGGCTAAATTGTAGTGTCTGAAGGATGGGTTGGGCCAATATTGGTCCATGCAAACACAAGAGAGTGAGAATAAAATTTCTAAGAGTCCAAAAGGGGGGCAATTTGATCTCAATCCCCAGTATGATCATGACACTATTGGGCTTTTTCAGTCACTTGGGTGAGAAAAAAGGAGTCCTTTAGATGCCTTGTTGGACTAGCAAGGAAACACAGCAATGATTAGTATATTAGTGAATCCACAAGATAGTAAATAACAAAACAAATAACCAAGAAATAAAAACAAACTAAGCACATGAAAATTCTAAGAGGTGCATGAAATTGATGCAAGAGATAACTACCCAAATGGAAAACAATCTTTGAATTGAGATCACTAAAGGAGAAAAGGTGGACTATGGATCCCCTATTCCTCCTTGGGAGGGCTCTTGAATCGGCCAAAAATAGAGTTTTACGCTCATATCTATGACTAACAATGGTGAAGAACTTCTTGGTCAAGTTTCTCAAGATGTGAAAGCTTACCAAATGCTATGATTGCTCAAATAGCTCTCAAAAGAATAGATGGATTATCTAAGAGCAAAGGGGCAACATAACAATACAATGAATTCCTTCACTTTTAGCATACAATGGCCATGTATTTATAGGACCATAGAAAGATATTTCATAACATGTTCCAAGTGTGAAAGAGAAGCCTTTACAGGGACATCCTGTCCTTTCAGTCATCCCAAGGCGAGATTTTGGGTCGATCTTGGGGTCTTGTCTTGATTCACTTCAGCCTGGAAGTGATTGAGGCCCAAACAAATTTAGAAATGTGTCGTTTCTGAATCCGCGCAGGTTTCTTCAAAGATAGTGGCGCGAGATGCGCAGAGTGTGCATCTGGCGCTTTGTTTACTCGCGCAGATGTGTGCGCATTGACTTTGGTGAGAATGCACAGAAATTCAAGGGTCTTTTATATAGTCTTGACATCTTGCAAAAATAGGTATTGTAAATGCTAGAAGTATGTTATGTTTGTGTTGATCATTTCTCTGACCATTGTTTGCATTGCTTGTAAGCAATTTTTCAATGATAACAATGGTACTTGGGCAACAAATTTTAAGGAGATAGTTGACGAAGGTGAAAATCATTTTTCTTCCCTCTTCAAGGCTAAACCTCGAGCCTCAATTGTCGATGTATTAAGGTTGTCAACCTCTTTTCCAAGTTTTAAACCAGAAGATAACCAGACTTTAATGGAGGAAGTCAGCAAAGAGGAACTCCATATGACCTTAAGAAGTTTTCAAAGGGATAAAATCCCAAGGCCAAATGGGTTACCCCTGGAATTTTTCTTAGGTTGCTATTAGTTTATAGAAGAGTTAAGGAGGGTGGTGGAATCATCTGCCCGTGGAGTTTTTCTAAGGGTGCTATGAGTTTATTGAAGAAGAGTTAAGGAGGGTGGTGGAATCATTTGGAATTTCTGGGAAAACTCTTGGTGCTTTCAACACAACCTCCATAACATTGATACAAAAGGATGATAACCTGACATCATTCGAAAATATTAGGTCCATCTCCTTATGTAACCACATACACAAAATTATATCAAAACTCACAATGTTAGGATTCAAACCTAACCCCTCTTAGTTGGTTATTAGTTAGCATGATATATATTTTCCATGTAATAAAGGTCAACATTAGTTAATAAGGCATGTTAAATAAATGTGAACAAGTCAATATAAGAAGACCTAATAGAAGCTTACGCTTCTAGAAGGATCTTCCTCTAGAATGTTCTTTAGAATATAGTATTAGTATAAATAAGAGGAGGTATGAGAAAGCTTGTCTTGAGAAATTATTGTAATAGAGTTCTGCTCTGTTGGAGGTTGCCCCCTCAAAGAGGCAAGTGAACATTGCTTTCTTGAATAACAATATTATTTTTGGTGTATTTCTGGTATTGCTCTCTTAATATTTTGTTATCCCCTTGATAATTGCTAAATATTCCAGTTTTTGCATAATGTTATACATCTGGTACCTTACAAGTGGTATTAAAGCTCTTACCTGAGCAAGAATTGTGGGTTAATTTTTTTCAAGGTAGAGACATATTTCAGCATTTTTAAGCTACAGTGATTTGTCATTCAGCGCATAAATATGTGGTCGAGGAAGCATACACGTAGGGAATTCAAGATGTTTTTAAGCTCACATTGGCGAACACCCTTGTAACCCTTGTTGGTACCCCTTCGAGTGGTAGCGCATCAGACAGCACATGTATACGAACTAGACTAGATATCTTGAAACTCTCCATAGATCGATCGATCGATCGCCAGACTGTTATAGTGCCACCAAGAACAGCGCTTGGGAAGATACTCTCTAGTACTTGGGTAATCAGGTAGTACGACTAAGGGTACGATTGAGCCTCTTTAGTTGGTGCCCTGAGATATTGGGTCGAGTACTAGTGTTCGACCTCGCACGTATATCAGAGAGCTATAGCACAGGGCAAACCCTTGTCAATAAACACCCTGCACACCCTAACCAGGGGGGGACATACCAGACTAGGCACAAATAGGATTTTATGGTCGTGCAACCTTGCCTCATGCATTCTAGTTATGAATTGACTATACATTTGTTACTTTTAAGAATTTGGGCATTCAGACGTTCCAAAAGTATTCAGATCAGAGTATAACTCTGCAGGAGTATTAATAAAAATAAAAAGAAATCTAGGGACTGCCCACACCCTTATTTGAGACCTATCTCATTAGATTCCTCTTTTCGTCCTGATCACAGTGATACCTATCATTTTTTACGTTCTTTTTTTCCTGTGGTCTCGACCCCCTTCTCGACATCCTTATTTGGGACCTCTCCCATTGGATTCCTCTCTATGTCCTAATTGTAGTGTTACCTATCACTTTTCAGCCTATTTTTGTCCCTGGACCCGAACCCCCTTCCTGACACCCTCATTTGCCGCATATCCCACCAGACTCCTTATTTTGTGTTGATCGATGTGGTATCATTCTACCTAAGCCTCCACAATTCCCCCTACCACCCGCTCTCATAACCTTGAAGAGTTGGACACTAAGGTAACCCACATGTTTGAAAACATGGCCCAATGCATGAACTCCCTCAATCAGAACTTGGACACCCTCACCAAGAACCTGAACAAACTAACCCAACAAATCCATGAACTTGTGTCGCACATCAATAGCAAGCACCAAGAGTACCATTATGAGGCTCCTCACTCTTCCCATTATGAGCATACTCATCTTTCCCACTCCCCTTGGGGTTTTCTCCAAATTCCTGGAATAAGGTGCCCAAAGTTGAGATGCATAAATTTGATGGAT
>CBVK0100262895.1:0-11906 GCA_900067695.1 Picea abies
GTTTATCCCCTGTGTTAGAGGGGGGCTTGGATAAATTTTACCTCACTCGACTTTAACACTCCCTAGCTCTGAATCCAATGTTTGTTTAACAGCCTTGAAGAGTTTCCTCTCCAACCTAATTCAAGGCCCTAACCCTAAACTAGTTGGTTGACCCTACAAACATAAAAGTCTACTTAATTTTAGATTTAGTGTTTGTTTTAATGGATTGTTTTACTCAAAAGATATGGCGATGAAACTAGTGATGTTATGAGAGATGAAAAGAGGAGAAAAAGATGAAACTCTGAAAGCAAAATTACTTCTAGTCAAAAGTAAAGATTTAAAACTAACTCTTTGTAACCAACTTTTTTTTAACTAACTTTTTCAAGATCTTTAAAAAGAAGACCTAAAAAGAAATTTCGCTTAACTACAAGCTACTTAAGTTTCAAGAAATCAGTAAAGAACTTAAAAAATGAACTCTTTTTCCTTTCTAGTAAAATAACTAACACCAACTACTTTACCAAACTGAAAATGAAAAAACATTTTTGTTTTTGAAAATTTCTTTAAACAGCAAAAACTGAAATTAATAATTTTTTTCTTTTTTCAAAGCAAATGAAAGGGGTAAAAAAAACAACCATACAAGACTGAAAGAGATATTTGGCCCACTGTGGATCGCAGGGAATCACTAAAGAAACCAAACAGGCAGATCAATAATTCAAAGACTTGCTTAAAACCCTTTCAGAAGTAAACACAATAAACTTCAAAAAGACAAGTAAACTGAATTCTAACCCAAGCTATGGCTGTAAAAACAAAGACTCTGAACTCTGTCAAGAAACCATGAGAAGTATAAACCTCAATCATGAAAGAAGTTGGCTGCTTCTTTCTTTAATTTTTTTTTTCTTGAACCAAATATACTACTGTTGCTTCAGCAACCTACGTATGTATGCGGGCTGTTTACTGATCAGAGTGCATATGTACGCGGGTTGACCCAAAGTAGGGCGTACACACCTCTGTACTTCTTTAAAAAAAGAAAGAAACATATAGTCTTATAGGGTAGGGAGAACTGGTATGGCACCTAAAGGTGACCAGAATCCCTTAAAAGACTCAGAAGGCTCAACATAAACTCGAAAGGATGAAAAACCAATTAGACAACCCAAAATCCCCTAAAAAACCTAAAGGCTTCCCCAATATGGTCGCTAGTTCTGCTAGTGGGGAACCCCCCCCTATGACTAAACCAAGGTTTAGAATGTAGGCAGATTAATTAACCGTCTAAAAGTCAACTACTTCTCTAAACTACCCCAAACATACCAAAACTCATACAAGAAAAACAAAGATGAGGGATATTGGATAACTATACCTCTACTCTGCGTCCAATGATGATCCCCTCACGCTTGAAAGTTTTGTTGACTACACGCCTCCTCCCAGGGCTGACCTGCATTGAAATATAGACAAACAAAAAAACTACAAGCATGCTATTTCATATACAAATTAGGGTTAGATGTTAGAATGTCAAAACATAAACCAATAAAATCATTCAATACATCATGATTTGGGACATGTAAAGTAATTCTTTTATTAATAACACAATGATTATACCTTTACAATCAAAGCCAGCTACTGCTCCGTGAACCTGGTCCAGGATCCTCTTCACCAAGCTCCAAGTGCACCTTTGTATGGATTCTCCTCTCAACCTTCTGATCTCTTCTTGGGAAGTGAACGGGTTCTGATGGAGGAAGAAGGGATAATGGGGAAATGCTGAGGCAATTCTCACAAAAGGGCTGCAATAACTTGGGCAAGGAGGGGATGTGAAACAGGAAGAGTTTCACTGTTTTTATGTATAGATATAAAATGATACCCCAACATCTCTTTTTGTATGACAAAAGGATGGTTATTTGGCTGGGTGATGGGCTATAGATGGTGGATTAGTTGGGAAACTACCCAATAACCCGTAATCTCAATGAATTCCTTGCAACTTTTTATTTTTTGCAAATTTTGCAAGTATACGCGGGCTGTAATGGTGCATCATGCATATGTACGCGAGCTGTAGTGGTGCAGAAAGTGTATGTACGCGAGAAGTAGTGGTGTAGGGTGTGTACATATTCAAAAAATTATTTTTTTAGAAGAGCAACTCAATAGTGCTTTGGAAAAAAATGCAAGTAAGAGGGCCAAAGGCCAGGTATGCATGTGTAGAGAAATTTAGGGTTATAACAATGATATGATTGTTGTGGATATTGTATGTCTCTGGAAAATAGTTGTATGCTATTGTGGTGGATGTGATCCACTGATAGTGACTGTGTGTCACTAGTTAGTAGCCATGTGCTACTAGGAGTGGTTGTGTACCACTTGGTAGTAGTTATGTACTACTATGGATAGACACATTTGTGTTCTATTGGATGGAATTGTTCTGATTTCCATGGAGAGTACCACTAGTGGTGGAGATTATTTCCAACTAGATGGATTGTTAGTGCGCTGATCGACAGACATTCTCCAGGTGGAGAATGGTCTAGGCAGGACAAATTCATGGTGGATAGACATTCTCATTGTGGAGAATGGTCCATGTTGACAGATTGTTGATGTACCATGGACAACTATTCTTCTAGGACATATGTCTGGCTTAGAAGAATGGTCTATCTCCTTGAGTTCACAATAGTGATCAGAGTGGAAAGATTGGTACATGACATACATTTTCCCCGAATTCACAGTATCGACCGAAGGGAAAATGGTCCAAGACAATCATTCTTCTAGTACGTATGTCCAGATTAGAAGAATATTCCTTGTAGCCCATGGCGTGAATTCCAACATCTGTTGGAATAATTATTCTTTTAGGACATATGTCCAAATTAAAAGAATGGTTCTTGTATCACTCTATGGAGTGAGTGACTTTTCAACATCATGCTCGATTACTTAGATGGAGTATGGCTTCGAGAGATGATGCTGATAGTGATGATGTTGCTCGTGAGTTGATATACGTGATCATGAGATAGCTTATGTGGCTATGATGATGCTACCGATTGAATGGTCTGTTTTTTATCAAGACCATTGCATTTAATACCTCCCTAGCTAGGAGGGATTTTTGATATTGTGGTAGTTGCAAGAGGTATTAACCTCTATGTGTAACCTTTGACGAGACTAGAATATTCTAGGAAGCAAGAGAAACCCTAAATATATGTGTAGAAACCCTAGAAGACATGTCGACTCAATAAAATAATTAATCTTCAATTCTGATGGTTAAGGTTTCTGTGGTGAGAGTTTTGTTCAGAATAGATCGGAAGAACCACAATATTGTCTATTATTTGTCGACGTTTTGGATCCACAACACGATCCATCTTAACGAAGCAATCATGGTTGTCAAAGAAGTCGCTAATTCTCAAACAATGAAACTAGCTGAGGTATATCTTCGTTCTACATTTTTCAGCTATCAAGGAGAATTTTATGAACAAACTAGTGGCGTAGAAATGGGCTCTCAACTTTCCCCCATAGTTGCCAACCTTTACATGGAACACTTTGAGAAGAAAGCCCTAGATTCCTATCCCCTAAAACCTCTAAGATGGAAACGTTATGTTGATGATACTAATGTACTCTAGCCCCATGGGAAAGAAGAGCTAGATAAATTCTTCCAACATCTTAATAGTCTATCTGATGACATCAAATTCACAATGGAACTTGAAGATAAGGGAAACATCCCTTTCCTAGACATACTAATCAACATGAAAGAAGACATAAAACTAGGACATTCAATCTACATAAAAAAGACCCACACCAAAAACTACCTTCATGCCAGTTCCCATCACCACCCCAACCAAAAATTAGGAGTTCTTAACACCTTATCCACAAGAGCCATTAGAATCTCAGATAAAGAACACCTAGAACAAGAGAAGAATCACCTTCACAAAGTTTTCAAAAACATAGGTTACAAAGACAAAGAGATTAAGAACGCAATAAAGAAATTCCTAGAAAGAGAAAGCAATAGACCTCAACAACGAAACAACCAATCCCAGAACCCGACCGCCTACCTCCCTTATATCCAAGGAGTTACTGATAAAATTGCAAAAATCCCGAGGAGGAAAGAAATTAAAACCTCTTTCAAACCGCTTGATACCATCAAACCGAAAATGAGATCAGTTAAATACAAATCGGACCAACTCAATTACAAAGGAGTATACAGAATAGAATGTTCGTGTGGCAAATGCTACATTGGAGAAACATGCCGCTCTTTTCACACTAGGATTAAAGAGCATGGCGTTGACATTAGGAATGCACGAACCTGCACCTGAGCCTTAGCAGAACATTCTTTCATAACAAAGCATCACAAACGCTTAGAAGACACCAAAATCCTAGCAAAAGAAGACTACCTCCTTAAACGACAAATTAAAGAAGCAATTGAAATCATTAAGAATCCCAAAAATCTAAAGAGAGACAACGGTTTGGAGATTAGCGATAGTTGGATCCCGCTCGTTCGGGAAAGAAGATATCAACAACCTCATCCCTAGGACTTAATCAACTTGTACCATTGTTAGGGTTTATTAATAGGTTTTAACCCACTTTCTACCCTTTACTATTATAAGTTAAAATTAAACTAATTAATTAACTAAATTAGTTTTACTTATTAATATTCCTAGAATACTTATTTTCACCTATTAATAATCCTAGAATACTTATAACCACCATTAAATTAATTCTAAAACTAAACCCTAAATAGTAAGAAATCATTAATAATAATAATATTACCTCTAATAAACTAATTCAAACCTTTTTAAAAAACTAATAACTATCATACAACATAGTTCTTCACGTAAAATAATAAACTAATATTTATTACCATTTTATTTAATTCTAAATTAAACCAAACTATAACACTAATAAATCTTATTATTAATACCTCTAAAGTAATTAAAATGAGACCTTAAATTAACTTAAAAACTAGCTTATAACATTACTATAATATATTAATTAAATTATAAAATTAAAATCAACTTTTTTTTAACAATTTAATATGAAAATTTTTGTAGTAAACTCTAAGATTTTCAGTGAGTTGTTTATCTAGGTTTATTACACTCAACCAAGTAGTATTAATTAGGGTTTTTCTCTTGCATTTAAGTTATTTTGTCCTTAAAAATGAATCCTGCTGTGAATCCAAAATGTCAACAAATAATAGACAATATTGATTACGTCCCTATACGAAAGGGAGATTCTAGATGAAGTTCGTAAACTTGAAAAGCTCAGAGTAAAAATCAAGAGAAGGGCAACATACTTAGTCTTCTCAAACGCGAAAAAACAACATCCTACCTAAATTCGCATGCATTGAACACATACTTAAAAATAAATTTAATAAAAATGCATTCCACGCATTAGGTAAATCTATAGTCAAAGGCGAAATTAAGAGAAGCAGATGCACGCTAGAATCCCTGTCTATAACCGCCCTCCGACTCCACTTGAAGTTGGCTCACGCCATGCATCCGGAACTGTGGAAAAAGGTGGACACGTTAGCGGCGTTGAAGGCTGAGAACGTGGAGAGAACAGCTCGCGCCATGCATGGTATAAAATTCGAACGAATCCTCAACAGGAAAGATAGTGCAGACACCAGCAATGCGAAGAAAGTCGTAAACCTTACCTCCCATGAACTGATCCATTCCGAACTCAGCGTACTAGAGAAAGGTTTAAATTTCGCAGTCTCTCCCTCCTCCATCCCAATCGATAACCTAATCTGCTGCATAGAAGACAACATCAAGACCTTAGAAGAAGAAGATAAGGACCCAACTAGACAATATTGCGCAGTTATACTCAGAAAATCAAAACCCCGAAAAAACAGCGTTAGCAGAGAAGAACGCCTAGCCCTAAAAAATCTCCGAAACAACACTAACTTAGTAATTCTCAGAGCAGACAAAGGGGGCGCCACCGTTATCATGAACCGAGAAGACTATATCACAAAAATGAACGAACACCTATCATGTGGTAGTTATAAAAAGATCCCGAACAACCCCATTAAAAAGATCACGAGGGAAGTGAAAAAAGCCATCAACAACTCCAGCCTAGATGAGAGGACGAAAAAGAGATTGCTACCCAACACTGAGATCACTCCGAGAATTTGTGGTTTACCAAAAATCCACAAAGAAGGAACTCCTCTTAGACCTATAGTTAATACAATAGGATTACCCATCTATGAGCTTGCTCGGGGGTGGCCTTTGTGGCTATGGTTAGGTGAAAATATTGCTATATTGTCTATGGAAAAATGAGCACATCTTTTTATTTTCTAACAATTTTGTCAATTGCTAAGAACCTGTCTGGAAAAGGATCTGTGAGAAGATCCTTATAAAAAGTTGAGAAGTTCCCGTTCCATGCCCTCACGATCCATTATTCACTGCACTTGGTCATTTTCCATCCGAGTAACGCGGTTGATATGCCGACGTTGGATACTTGAGAGGTGGAAGAATTTTGAGTTATTGTCACCTTCTTTAAGCCATTGGACTTTATATTTATGGCGCCAGAAGATTTCATCCTGTGCATATGCATCTCTTCTTCTTGTAATGGTGTTGTGTTGCCCTGTGTGATGATTTGTTGTTGTACCTCCTTCATGCGTTGTTCTAAGTCTCTATGATCTTGAAAAATGTTTCCAAAGACACTCTTATTCCACTCTTTTAGATGTTCCTTGAAGTTTTTTTAATTTTTGTTGAAATCTATACATTAAGGTCCTATGAGAAATAATTACATCCTCCCACCAGGTTTGAACATTCTCCTGAAAATATGGATGGGATAACCATAAATTTTAAAACCTAAAGGGTTTTCTCCGAGGAGAACTGACAATATCAATCCATAAATGTATGGGCCAATGATTCGAGCCAGTCATTGGGAGAATTTTGGCTTCCATGAGAAGGCCATCCAACTTTAACAGTTCTAATATGATATGAGAAATCTATCTAGCTTTCAGGTGACTTGATGGGATCTAGATCGCTTATTCGTTTAGGTGTAGACTCCATTTACATTTTCCATATCGATTAATTAGAGAGAGTCAATCACATTTTTGAATCCATCGCTATCATTGTCCAATTGTCACTGACCACCACACTTTTCTTCCAGGGAGAGAATAATATTGAAATTCTCTCCTAGGATCCAATGCGTATTCCAAACAAGTTCACCCGGGTCTTCCAAACTGTTCAGAAAAACTCCTTTCTCTATGGGTGTTTGCGAGCCATATCCATTACTGATAACCCCTTCTTTATTAGGGCCAATTTCCCTATAAGAGGATGTGATAGTCCATTTGGTAGAGTAAAAATTGTCAAGGATGTGTTTCTTGGTCCTCCTACTGCGGCTTCTAATATTCCATGATACAATATTCATGAGGAATATGGAGGGAAGATAGGAAAAAATCTCTCAATGAGATTTTGGATATGTCTAGAATTAATCATATGACTGCCTACCTCCCGAATGAGTTTCCAGGTGGAATTTATGCTTCATATTCTTTCTTCTTTTGATGATTTGCGTGGTTCTTTGCTTGGATACGGATAGATGCCAAGCTCCCCTCCAGATATGGAGGTGGAACCTACGGTGGAATTGAGATAAACTTTATGAACTTTTCGAAGATGGTTTGAGGGGAGGGATTGCAGTTCCTACTTACGATAAGATTTTTCAAGACACACTAGATCTATTGTCTTCCAAGGGATCCACACTCGAAGTGGGGATGATCTGCTCCAATATTGGCTTTGGGATTACTTTATCTTTTCCATGGGTATTCTCCTTACTGGATTATGGAGGGGGCCCATCAGGAGCATGAGAGTTTAGGATCTAGTTCAGGATCTCAAAAGAATTACTTGTTGACGAATCCTTGGATGGAACATGGGTTGTCTTTTTCTGGCTCTGTCATCATTTCCTTTGGACTTGGGTAAAACCGTCTTTGGATTTTTCAGGACCGGAAGCCACTGATCTTGGAGGGAAATTATGTGGAAAATCCATAAACAAATGTCCATGCTTGTGACATTTTCTGCACCTGAAAGGGATATTCTCATAATCTATGGTTTGGATACATTCCTCATCTTGATATTCTAGGCATATAGAGCCTAGGAGGGGCTTGGAAATGTTCATATAAACATAATCGAGCCTAGGAGGTGTAGCGAATGTTAAACCCTAATTTGTAGAACATTAGACCTCAATTGGGGCATATTACATTAGTATTATTATTTTATTTATGTCATCTTGGGTCCATTAGTTGTAATTGTACCTCCTAGTCTCCTATATATACCAAGTAGACGTTTTCATTTCGAATCATCTTGCAATTTTGAATTCATATGATGTATATGGAGGTTTCCCCCTCAAAGAGGCTTATTATCTGAATTTATCTCTTTTTCAAGGCGTTGAGTACTTATTCTGAGGTTTTTATGCTTTTTTGATATTTGGTTCTTAACATTTGGTATCAGAGCTAGACAATCCTTGGGACTAGCTTCTTCAAAACAAGCCTTCTTGGAATTTTCACTACAACTTTTTTTTATGGAAGGTTTCATGATGTGTAATTTCTGTGGTGTAGAGGAGAAATATATAGATATTTTGGGTCCAAATTTCAGATCTTGGTATTTTTATATTTTTGGAGATAAATTCTATTCAAGTTAGGGTTTTTGACTAGTCCTGAAACTAGTCTGAAACAAGTCTTCATGGAATTTTCGCTCCCAGTATTTGTAGGCTTTGTTTTAGGTTCTAAATTTTTTATAGTATGAAGGAGGAATAGTGAAGTATCTTGTGTACAAATTTCAACCCTTGATTCATTGTACTCAGAAATTTATTCCCTGAGGAAATTAGGGTTTTTGGTTGGTCTAGATTTCAGTCTAAAACACGTGTTCTTGGGAAAACTGTTATATATGAAGATACAAAAATACAAATTGAGTGATACCTATTCCATTGTTTAGGTTACAGATCAAAGTTTTTATGGTAATAATTTCAAGTTCTAAAGACAGTGACACGTGGAAGTCCATACAATTTCACTCTGCTGAAAAGGAAAAAACATCAACACATCTTGGAAAAGTTATCACAAAATTCTATTGGGGAATCCAATATTGGTCTAACCCATGGGGTTGGAAATAAGAAACATCAGGATACTTTAGGTAGAAATTTTATACTCAGAAGGGCCGAAATTGCAAATCTACAACAAAAGAAAGGTTAGCTAGTAGAACATTCCCCAAATCAGGGTTTTAAAATGTGCATTTTTGTTTTGGAAATTTGCATATCTTTTGACTAGAAGTTCCAATTGGGGTGATTCAAAAAGTGGAATAAAGTGGAGTAAAAGGAGTATCACATAAATTTGGGAGAATCTTAGGGTTTTTTAGGTACACACGTATTCCAATATCTTTAAACGTACGAGTTGTTGTTACTTGTTAGCGCTACAACTCGAGGACTGTGTGGTTCTTCCACGTACCTAGAGTATATCGGAAGGCCCCTTCCGAACAATTGTGCATTAGAAAAAAATACTACAGATTTGAGCTCCCACATACCTGGCGTATATCGAGAGACCCCTATAATCCGGAGACCAATTGAGTAAACCATTTGGCCATCTTGTCGCTATAGTACATCAAGAACAAAACTCGGGGAGATCACTCTCTAGTACCTGGGTAGTCAGATAGTATGACTAAGGGCATGGTCAAGCCTCCTTAGTTAGTGCCCTGAGATATTGGTATGATTAATATTGTTGGACCCTGGACGTATATCAAAGAGCTATAACACCTAACACTCCCTTGTTTGTGAGGACCTCTGCCTAAGCCAATTAGGAATTCCTACCTTGCAGTGATACTTGGCCAACATGCCACCAAAAAAGGGAACTTCTACACCAAATAAGCCCTCAGAAGTACTACTTGGACTCTTGATGAATGTGAAGAAATGCGCAAGGAAAGAGATGATTTACAAAAGATGGCATTAACAAAATATGAACTACAAAGGATGATGGATTCAACTGAAGCTAAGTTGGAAGTGATGATGGATACTAAGATGAATGGATTAAAAGAGGAGATCATGGAAGGGTTGAAAAATTTGCTAATAGAGAGGCCATATGAAAGTGATAATGCATCCCATGAAATTCATGATGAGGATGTAAATGTGTTGAACCTTCACATAATAGATCTAGCTAAACAATGATACACACATTTGCAGAGAGAATAGAAGAAAGAAGAAGAAGGAGAGAAAGAATGGAAGAATTCTCATTAACCATTATGAATAATGAATAATTTACACATGATATACTCTGTATAACTCAATGAGTTCGACTTGATGTGAACCAATGCACCATAGTGGTGGTCTAGAGTGATCTGGACACACACCAACAGTTACGGGAGTGAACTGCCACCTAGTTGAGTTAACTAGTCAACTAGTCTTCAGTTAACTGACTGAACATAGAGTAGTGATGAGTTAACTCAAGGAATCAAGGCTAATGCGCCACTCTGGTGATGATACCAAGGCAAGGTCTAATTATCATGGTGATGATCCTCTCCCCTAAAATATAGGAGACTGGATAATGACTAATTATGAATAATAAAAAAGGAATAAACTTAGGAAAAAGAAATCCTAGGTGTGTGTGAATTAACTCCAACACCCCCCCTAAACATCACTATGGTCAAAATAAAGATTGGGTCCCGACAACGAGGCCATGTTAGGTACCCAAGTACAAAATATACACTGAAAATAAAGTGAGGAAAGAGGGAAAACCTCATGGGAAACCCCCCCCTCAAGGTACAATGTATGTAAAAAGAAGAACTACAGTTGCTAGGAAATTGTGTCCTTCACTCCAAGACGACCTCGTAGAGAATGGAATTTCTGCTCAGTGAAGGTTTTGGTGAAAATGTCTGCCGTCTTTTCTGCTGAAGGACAGAACTGTAAGTCAATGATCCCCTCGTGTACTAAGTCCTGAATGTAGTGCATTTGGATCTTGATGTGTTTCATCTGTTGCCTCTGAACTGGATCTCTGCAGAACTTCAAAGTGCTCTGGTTGTCACACCAGATGACGATCGACCGATGAAACTGAATGCCCAAATCAGTGAGAAAATGTTGTAGCCACATAGCCTGAATGGTTATGTTAACTACCCATCTGTACTCTGCCTCGGTTGAAGATAGAGCAATGGCAACTTGCCTCTTGCTCGACCAACAGATAGGCCCAAAACCAAGACTGAGTGAGTAACCAGATGTGGACTTGCGATCAATTCTATCGCCAGCCCAGTCAGAATCAGTAAACCCAATGAGATCTAATGCAGAGTTTGCTGCATAATGAATCCCAAAGGTGATGGTTCCTTGTACGTATCGAAGGATACACTTTGCAACCTTCCAATGTAGCTCATGCAACTCTTTAATGAACCTAGAAACTGCACCAACTGCATAGGAGAGGTCTGGTCTGGAGTGTGTGAGATACAACAAGCTCCCCACTAGCTGTCTGTACAATGTGCTGTCAACCAATGGATTCTCCCCGCCATCCTCAAGTTTGACTTCTGATAGGAAAGGAGTCGGAGAAGACTTGCAGTATGTCATGCGAAATCTCTCAAGGAGATCTCATGCATACTTGGCCTAAGATAGTTTGATACCTGATGCATCCTAACTGATCTATATTCCAAGGAAGAAGTGTAGTAGACCGATGTCCGTCATCAAAAACTTGTCATGTAGAATCCTCTTGACTACATCAATCGTTGACTTCGAGCACCCGATGATCAAAAAATCATCGACATATAGAACTAAAAGTAGAAGTGAATCAACAATTTTGAGCATGTAGACATTTGGGTCTGATTTACAACGTACAAAGTTCTGTGACAACAGGTAGGAGTCCATATTGGCATACCATTCCCTCAGAGCCTTCTTGAGGACATAAATTGAATTCTTCAGTCAATAGACCAAAGATGAGTCATAAATAAATCCCTGGGGCTGCTCCATGTAGATCTCCTCAGAGAGATCACCGTGAAGAAATGCATTCTTCA
>CBVK0100262897.1:0-20946 GCA_900067695.1 Picea abies
CGACAACTTGTCCACCCAGGAGTACACATAAGAATAGGATGATGACCTATGATGCAATTCAAAAGTAAAGTACAATAGATAAAAGTGCAATAGAGTGGAATGGGATCAACAAATGTTGATGTTGTAGTGCGACGACGGATTTGAAATGATCGCAAGGTGCCTTGAGCTAGTGCAATGAATGACACAATGGTGTGTGAAGAACCAAAACCCGTGTGATAAGTGATGGAGTGGACTATGAGGAAACGAGTGGAAATTTGGCAGTCAAGTAAGTGAATCACCAGGGCATGCTCATAGTCTTGTGGGGTGACTAGGTGAGTGTGTTGCAGGGTAAGTGCGACAGGTTGAAGACTTGAAGTCTTGTGCTCCTATTCTATCTATGCAGTAGGTGATTTATAAACCAAAATGTGAATTGTTGTGACCATGAATGTTTTGGTAAAACAAGGAAGACTTGGCGAGTTTGATTTAGTCAAAGAATGTCTAGCTGCAACTGAACAAGAAATATTCTTAATTTAGAAAGAAGTGTGTTCACATACAACTAACTGAGCTTTGATCTGGTCAAGACACGTCCACAATGTAACTTTTATGAGTCCACAAACTTAATTTAGAAAGAAGTGTGTCCACATACAACTAACTGAACCTTGATCTCATCAAGGTTTGTCCACAATGTAATTATTATGAGTCCACATATAGTTAGTTGAATTATGGAAAAGGTGTTATAAATATAGATGTGGTTTGATCATGTAAATGGAATAAAGGTAGCGTGTTGAGGTCCTGAGGCGGTTGAAAGGAGCATAAATTGAGAGATATCACACTGTCTTGATTTGCAGAGAAGTTTTTGAAAAGGTCTAGTCATGTAATGATTTTTTTTTGAGAAAACTTAATACAATGTGGCACGGTGGTGCTAGGATGAGTTGAAGCTCACTAAGAATCAGTTTTCTCATCATTTGTAATAGGTTAGTGCATCAGAGGATTGGTATCCTCATTATCAACGACAGGTTGGTGCCTGAGAAGATTGGTGTCCTCATTATCTGCGATGGGTTGGTGCCTAAGAGGATTGGATTCCTCATTATCCACGACAGGTGGGTTCTTGTCAAACTGAAAAATTATAAATTGTAACTTCATGCTTACAGAAGAACATAAAGAAAGATGTTTTGTGGTTTTCTCCAGCATTGGGTTTCTACGTAAAAAAATCCCAGTGTACTGTGTGTTTTGTGTTGTTTTGATTTCTGCATGCATTGGTGATTAAGTAAGCACTTCTAAATAAATTTAAATCATTGAAAGGAAATAAATTAGAGAAAATTGATACAATAATGATTCGCCCCCCCTCAGTGTTGTTTGTTGTGAGTTTCAACAATCGGTATTAGAGCAAGGTTCCTTTAGTAACAACCTAATAGTTGTACAAAAGATCACACAAAAAGTATGGCAAGTCAAGATTCCTTTTCTTCTTCAACCATACCTCCTCTATTCAATGGAACAAATTTTGGATTTTGGAAGGTCAGAATGAAGATTTACTTGATGTCTCTCAGTATGGAAGTCTGGAAGATCGTGGTAGATGGTTATAAAATTCCAACAACTCTTCCAACTAATGAAGCTAGTAAGAAAAATTACTACAGTAATGCAAGAGCTATGAATGCTATCCAAGGTGGGATTGCAGAAACATAATTTGTTAAAGTGATGTAGTTGGAATCCGTAAAGTAAATATGGGACAAACTGGTAAAAAATTATGAAGGAGACAATAAAGTAAAGTTGGCCAAACTTCAAGCTCACATAATGCAATTTGAAAGCCTAAGGATGAGTGAAGATGAAAATATTGCAGGTTTCTTTCTTAGAGTAGATGAACTGTAAACACCATGAAAGGGCTAGGTGAAAATATTGAAGAAGCTACAGTGGTTCAGAAGGTACCAAGGTCTCTTCCCTTAAGACTTGATGCAAAGGTTTTTGTTATAGAATAAATGCATGAACTAGATAAATTGACTATGGATAGGCTCCATGGAATATTGACTGCTTATGAGATGAGGACCAAGAAAGAAAAACTAGATCTAAAGGATGCAGTATTCAAGGCATCTGCGAAATTTTCAACATCTCAAGATCATGATTCCTCTGAACACTTCTTAGATGAAGAAGAAGCTAACTTTGTAAGGAAAATGAAGAGGGGTTCCGAAAAGTATAAAGGTATGTTACCATTCAAATGTTTTCAATGTGGTAAAATTGGTTAGTTTTCATCTAAATGTCCTTTCAAAGAAAACACCACTAATGAAAAAGAAAGAAAAGACAAAGATAAGCCTAGGGATTTTAAAAAGAAAATGTTTTTTGAAAGGAAATTTTTTTATTCAAGGGAGGATAGTAGTAGTTTTTCAAATGATGAAGAAGAATAATTTGAGTCAGATGCACCTCAAGATGAAAAACTTCTCATGGATATAGATAAACAAAGGTTTGACCAAGAAAATATAGACACAAAGGAGTATCCAGTTGTAGTTGACATGGAAGGAGAACTCATTATTGCTCTGGAGGAAATCTCTCGACTCAAGAAAAAGAGCAGACTAAGAAAAGAACAATTACAAATATACAAATAAAAAGACAATGAGATTAGTGAATAAATAGTCATCTTAAAAATTTGGCTAGAAGGGGCCAAAAGAAGGGAAGAAATATTGATGAATCAGGTAAAAGAAAAAGAAAACAGATGTGACAAACTAGAAGAAAAAATAGTTTCCTTAAGAAAGGATTTAGAGAAATCAAAGACTCAAATAAAATTCATAAAAGGATCTGAAACTATAGATAACATTCTCAACAATCAGAGATCATCATATGACAAGAAAAGGCTGGGATATAAGAAAAGTCTGAAAATTGTCAAAGGTGAGTCAAGCACCATCATGTTAACAACTGAGAAGCCCACAAGTTATGGTAATGTCCTCAAGGGATACAACATTTATCCTAACAAGTCAAGAAGTGAAAATAAGAAGCAACCAAAACTAAATCCATCCAACCATGCAAACAAATATGAAACATGGAAGCAACAAATGCTCGAATCTTATCAAACCAATAGACAAAGACTAATTCCTTCAAGTAAGTTTCTTATTCCAAGGAATCCAAACTTTTTCTATGGATATTTTTTCTCATGTGATAACTTTGGACACAAGGCTATGAATTGTAGAACCTTTAGATATAACAGAAATATAGGAATGAGATTCAATAAACCTCAAATGCCTATGGTTCAAAATTCGTTCAATAATTCCTTCTCCCCTCTACTAAATGAACTCGAGTGCCACATATGCAATAACTTTGGACACAAGGCAAGCAAATGTAGAAGTAAGATGTTGCATGTTTTCAAGCAAGATAGACAAGAATATATTATTAATTTTTGAAGGAAGAAAAACAACATAGAAAAATGTGGATTGGCTCTATATGCCAAAAATCAAGAAAAATCAATGGTATATTGACAGTGGCTGCTCCAAGCACATGATAGGAGACAAGAGTAAGTTTGATTTCCTAACTGAAGTAAAAGGTGGTAATGTTTCTTTTGGAAACAATGCTCCGACTAAAATTAGAGGAAAACGAATTGTTATATTAGATAAAGATAAGAAGGGAAATACCAATGTACATAATGTGTTGTATGTAGATGGTTTAAAACATAATTTTTTGAGTGTTAGTCAAATGTGTGACCAAGCACACAATGTTATATTTCATTCAAAAGGTTGTAAAGTAATGGATGTTGTAACATCCCGATTCTAACCCTTATGAACTATAATGTATTATGTAAATATGACTTAGGCTGGTGAGCTAGTAAAGTTGAAAAGGGGCCAGAGTGTTTAGGAAATGTAATACTTCATATACATTAATAAAATACATCGTTGGTTGCAAGACGGACAATGATAAAAGAGATAGAGGGCTATGATTCCATGAGAGAGGGGGCTTGAGGGGAAAAGTCTTTGTATTATTATTTTATTTACCCATAATTGATTTTATGGAGAAAAGGGGTTACATGAGATTCTTGGGAGGGAGGTCATGTGGCTCTTATCTTCAGGTAATTTAAACATCCCTTGGGGGTTGTTTTGGGTCTTCTTTGTCTTCTTACCCTTCTTCTTCCTTTTTCCTCACTCATTATGGATATTTCGTGTGCTCTTGGTCTGAGCATGGATACAAATGGTTGTCTGGGTGGCTCTTGGTTAAGTTTGCTCACAACTGCGAATCCTGAGAGTCCCATCATGGATATTCTTGACTAGAAGCACTGGAGCCCTGGAAGGAGATGGACAGCCTGAGGGGTTGCGTAGCAGAGAAGGAGGTCCATTCTCTTGGGTTGTGCAAGATAGGTAGAAGAGAGATTGTGTACTTTGGATTGTTGTGAGTGATGAAAGGCATATGATAGCTTGAGTGTTGAAAGGCATGTTAGTTATGATATTGATGGAAGTTCGGATAGAACTGCGCACAACTGAGAATCCTTGGAGTTTCCAGTAGGGAGATTTCCTAAACAGTAGCATTGGAACCATTGAGAGAAATGGGACGACCTAAGGGACTGCATGACAGAGAAGGGTGTCTGCTTCTTTGGGTTGTGCAGGCTAAGGGGGAAAGAGATATGGAAATTCATATTTGTTGTGTGGTTGGGAAACTTGAGAGCTAATTAGCCAATTGTTGTGTGTTTTGGATTTGGACTAGGACCCGTCCTTGTGCATTCATAGCCCTGGCTAAGGGGTGACCTGTTGTTGAGAGTAAAAGAACAATAGTGTCTATGGTTGGGAGGAACGCCCTTGGTATGTAGCCAATTGGTGAACATTTAATTGCAAATATAATTGCTCTCTGTGTAATGTTTATTTCCGTTGTGTATTTAATTATCTCTGAGATATGTATTTTTAATGTGCATGTCTGTTGGTTATTTGTTGTGCATGGAACGTTGTTTACTGCTTTATGTTGTAGTAGGGATCTTGACTTATGCATGTGGTTTCATGCCTATGTTATTAATGACAAGTCTTTTGATTTCAAGATAAGTTCAGAGAA
This sequence comes from Picea abies, assembly GCA_900067695.1. Classification (NCBI taxonomy): domain Eukaryota; kingdom Viridiplantae; phylum Streptophyta; class Pinopsida; order Pinales; family Pinaceae; genus Picea; species Picea abies. The sequence continues at coordinate 4,990 of CBVK0100262897.1, forward strand.
CTAATTTTTGGGTTTGTAGCGTGCCCCGCCTACTGGTGGCTAGGTATGTTGCAACCCGTTTAAGTAGTGTAGCCTGACCTATGGGAGGATGGGTACGCTAAAAATTGGAATTAGAGCTTCTGATTGAAACACTGGGATAGTATGGGCCGGGTTTGTTGGTCAAAGTCTCGTGGTTGAGATCGATTTATGAACTTGAAATCGTAAATCTCAAGAGAGATGGCGTTGCAGGATCATGCATAAGCTAGAATGTCAGAACTCCTTTGTAAGGGATCATGGGATCATGATCGTCCCTTTCGAATTCGGGAATGATCACCACCATGGGATCGAGGGAGATCTGGATCATTGGATTGGAGGGCAGGTGAATGAGGGCCATCCAATAAAGGCGAAACCAGAGGGTGGGAAAGATTAAGTCCTAGCCGTCAAATCTAGATTGTTGATCTTCAATCGTCGATCAAGACCAAGCACGAAAGGTAGGACTTTGGAACTTCACCGCTTCAACAATCTTGGTAGGCAGGCAAAGCTTGAACTGCCTAAGGCCGGAGTCTCAAAGTCCTGTCAGCCAGCCGATTTGATAGGAGGTGTGGGGGAATCTCTGTCGTTGATTGAGGTCACCCAACATTGACCACTTTAGGAGTTTTCACTCTGGGAGTTTTAAACCTTGTTGAACTGCTACAACCCGAAGCCTCAAAGCACTGAAGTCTTGGAATTTCTTTCAACCGTTAGATCAAGGGAAGGACTTCAAGAGTGTTGTGGGTCATCGGATATAGTAGTGGTGTAAGGGTAGTGAAGTTCAGACTTCAAAACTTCACCACTCTGACGATTACTAAGTATGTTGCAGAGAAAAACCATGAAGCATTGGAGCCTCGAAGTGTTGATTGCATGAAGTTTAAAGCCATGATGTCATGCCGGGATCTGGAGCAGTGATCTGGATTGTCCATGTGGTTGATGACATGGATTATGCCACGTGGCAGAGTTACCATGTGGGGACACGTGTCACCCAGATTTGGTACCTTTTGGACCCCGATATGTCCATTTTTAAGTGACATTGGACCTATTTATCCACGACACCCTAGGTGACATCAACATGCCATGTCATCTCCAAGAGCATGTGGCCCTTGGGGTGTCCAAGTTTCTATCAGTGAAAAGTGTTGAAGCCTGAAGTCACAAAGGTACACAGACCACCGATCTGAGATCCCTTCGAGACCTCTCTCGACATTTGGATCAAATAGAGGGAGCAAAGGTAAGTACTTCGGAGGATTGTCACTCTAGGGAAGTGGAAGACTCAGGAATGCAAATATCCCGGAGCCCCAAAGCACCAAATTTCTGAATTGGTTGAGAGTATTCTGTCTCAACACTTGATTATGTCTTGACTGTACGTTTAATCTGTGGATGAACAGGGTAACTACTTCGAAGGATTTTCACTCCAGGGAAGTGGAATACTCGAAAATGGAAATATCTCGTAGCCTCGGTGCGCCAAATTTTTGAATTGGTTGAGAGTCGTCCATCTCAACGTTTGATTATGTAGGAATCGTTGTTTTCCATTGAAGCCTCCAGCTAGGGGCGGGGCCATTCATTCAATGGGAGATCAAGTCTCGATCTTCCAAATTTTTATGGTGGAGTTAGTGAAGACTTCGGTGAAGTGTAGCTTCGGGATAAATTGGAAGTTGAAAATGGAGAACAACTGAAGGACGAAGTACGGAGAAATTGGTCCCAACATCGGTCTCATGATAAGGTAAAAAGGGTCTGGGAGGTAAACCAACCCTCGAACTTGGTGGTCGCACAAGCTCCCGTGTAGAAAAACACAGAGAGGGGCGCTAAAGGGTAACTAAGTCGCAGTTTTGAGCCGTGGTCATGTGGAACTTGGTTTGAGGGAAGTGCCTTTGCAATTTTCGATTTTCTATATCAACTAAGGGGGATGAAAGTGGTTTTTTTAGGGAGCCCTAACTTTCAACTCCGATATCCAATTGGGAAAAGAGTATAGTCATTGGAAAGTTGATTCAGAGAATTTAGAGGAAAATAACAAGGAACTATTATAATATGGAGATTGATACAATTTTCTTCATGAATTAAACAGAAAAGGTACCTGTAAATTTAATTGACAATTTTATATGATATGTATAATTCTAACTAGATGATTGCTTGCATATTTTGGCAGGATTAGAGGTATAATCAGATCAATTCTAGTCTAGGATCAAATGTTAGGGTCATGGAATCATGAAAGATCTTACAGGAGTTGGATGAGGCAATCAAGAGCTACAGAGAAAGTAATGAAAGGTGGACAAAGAACCCAATAATAGTGGAACAAAAGTGTTAGTCAACAACCACATAATCTAAATAAACTGCAGGTACAACGAAAGCAAGAGTCCTCACATAGGATATGAAGCTAACAGTTTAAAGATGTCATGGCTGGGAATAAAAGGAAAAGTATGAATGCTTAGCCTTGAAGGAAGAGAGGTGTAGACAGTTGAAAAGCTTAAGTGTGAAAGAAATCCACTTCTGATATTAGAGTTCACAAAAGAAGCAAGATGCCAATGCATAGAAATTGAATGCTCTCTCACTTAAAAAGTCTCATTGAATGAAAATGGACTTCCATTGGGGAATGGTATTAAGTGTGAAAGGTATAGTTTCACAGGGAAATGCTAATGAAATAACCTAATTGACAACTACGAGTAACATTGTTTGATTCAAGAGTGTTGTGATAGTAGAGTGATGGAATGTTTGGGCTACTTCATTTGAGGGTACTAGAATGTTTCATAAAGGTAAAGTTGGATATGACTGCCTAAGAGAGGATGCTAAAAATAGAATACATTGGTTGGATTGCAGAATGGCCAAGTGGAACTTGGTTGGAAAGTGTTCATACCAGGGAACCATAGTGCAGATGAGCAAAATGGGAGCACATAAGGTAGCAAGGATCTAAAAGAGTTCAAGGACAACCAACTACATCATAAATAGATAAATAAATAAGTGAATTGAAACAAAAATCCACTAGAGTGCATGATGCATACAATGAAGTTAAATTGCATATGCATTAGTAGGCATGCTGGCAGTTAATTCTTGGTGCATATGGATGTGTAATTGCACATGCTTGAATATGTATATAACATGATTTTGAACTTATAATAGTTAATTATTATGAAATAATGATTGAGTATGACTAATGATGGGTTATTTATTCAGGAAAAATGATATAACAAGGTTAAGGATGTGGATGTTGTCGTTGCTTATGATTCCCATCTAGGTGAAGACCCATGAGGGTGGCATATATGGTGATCAAAACGATGAAGGAGGAAGTCTGTGAGCTTCTACAAATATCAGTTGGTTAGATAGCAACAAGTAGGTTGATAACAACCGGGCAGGTATGCATTTAATTTATGTTGATGCATACATGTTGAAGGGGATTGAGGTAAGAATTCCCTCAATTAATTTTCAATATTTAAATTGATATGTAATTGCCAAAGGCCTAGAGTATGTAAATGTTGTTGATACTAGAATGCATTTAGATAAAATGTTAGTTGCATATTACGTTGTGATTGGTTATGGGATCATAACTGGGTTAATTCATGAGACATACTCCTTCTATAACAATGAATATCCATAGAGCTAGTCATGTGTGAGACCATAATATGGTTGGATATGGAAGGCATATAACACTATGTGAGTGCTCAATGGTATCTACTGTATATCTGATGTTTGGACTGCAACCTCCTTGCCGACACTAAACAACACTTGAGAATTATATTCTTGGTGTTGTGTTTGGGTTGAAAAGGAAGGTATCAAAATAGTCAGAAAAGCAGTAGGAAGTGTGTTGATGATGTGTGGAGGCGTTTGCTAAACCTTCCAACTCAACATGGTGGAATGCATGACATAGTTATGTGGTATTATGTAGCCGATGCATGGATGCATTGCATAGATGTGTCCATCGGTATTGGCACATTGATTGTTATTTTATTTAGTAATTAATTGTTGCATTATGAAAAGCTTGTGGTGTTGAAAATACAAAATTATGGATAGATGCATTATATTTAATATGAGTACTAGCTGAAGGTGATTGGATTGTTGTTTGTTACAATTCCAAGATCAGTTGTTGGAGCTATTAAAAAGGTTACAAGTGGTATTCCAGGAATTATTGAATGCATTTTGGTGAATGCATGTATATAGTATATAAAATAGAAATGATTATGATAACAACTGAGATGATAATGTGAGTATTGTTAACTCGTGAAGTTAAAAACACTCCAGGAACTGTTGGATAGTACAACAAGAAAGTTGCAAGTTAAAGTAGCTACATAATGATAAATTACAGAAAAGCTTTGTTAGGGGAGACAAAATAATAAAAATATTTATGGATAGAAGAAATAAAATATTGGCTAATAATACATGTGGAAATAATGATGGGTTCATTCCATTCAATATTCAAATTCCATTTAATGTCAAGAATTGATGGAAGTAATTCAATTGTAGTTGTAAACAATTCTGAGATCACTTGTTACCATGAAAAAATATATATAGCTTGTACATGAGATATTGACAATTTGTTTGGCCGAGTAATGTTGAAATTGCAGAAAGAAAGGGTCTTGGATATGGCAGTGTTGTAAGCCCATAAAGAAGACCAATGCCTATTGCTGCAAGAGCCAAATTATTATGAGCATAAACTCATGCCTGGAAATTTTATTCTTCCTATATAAAACAATTTTGGGAATTATAATTTAATAAATTACTGATAAATTGTTTTGGCTGAATGTAGATCGGAAAAATTGCAGGTAGGATGGTCTTGAATATGGTAGGGATGTAATCCCATAAGGAGGACTGATATCTATAGCTGCAGAGCCAAACATTATGAGCAAAAATCTCATGCTTGGAATATTTTGTTTTCTTGTATAAAACATATTTGTCATTTATGATTGAAAATGGTTATAATAATATCTCATGATGATTGTATGTGTATAATACATATGAGATGTTGGATATGTAAGTTGGAAATTATGGAAAGGGCTACTGTTGTGACATGAGAACCCCATGTCTCTAGAAATCTTCTTGTGAAAGAAATCCTTGGTCAGGCAAGATGGATCGCCTGAGGGACTGTATAGCAAAGAAGGGGATGCTTGAGCCTGGGCCTGGAAGGTGAGTGACTACAAGGAAGAGAATACTTTGATAGTTCTTGTAAACTATTAATTGGAAGCATGGACACAATGGGTATGTCAGGGAAAATAGTGAGCCAAGTTAATGAGACAACCATATGGATGCAAATCCATGAACCACACAGATAAGTATTGTACTAGATTATGAAAATTTACTCTTAGATTATGAACAAAAATACAAATTTTATGCACAAATTGTGAATTGACATGCTTGCTAATTTGAAATGTTGTGGGAAAATGATGAGTGTTGAGGATATAGAAGAGTACCAGACTATGAGGGAAAATAAGAAGGTGATGTTGGAGCAACTGAATGACAAGGGCATAGAATGAAGAAAGGCCAATGGACTTGTTGCAGTTGGAGTTATGGAAGATACAACTTTGAAAATTCTTAGTTGAGTGCATTGGAGCCTTGGAGAGAAGTGCAACAACCTAAGGGACTGCATGGCAGAGAAAGGGGTTCATTTCATTGGGTTGTGTAGGGATGAGAGGGAAGGAGAGCTTGCGAGTTGGAATTGCTGCCATAAATGTAAATTATGAAGATTATTATACATGTTTTGGGTTGGAATGCCTATGTATACATGTTTAATTTTAGGTCATAGTGCCTATGTATACATGATTGGGCTCAATTGCCTATGTGGATTAAGGCCAGAGGGCTTGGATTTGTAATGTTAATAACATTGGAATGGTGTTGTGCACTAAGGATAGTGCCAAAATAAGGGTAGTGGGATGTAACATCCCGGTTCTAACCCTTATGAACTATAATGTATTATGTAAATATGACTTAGTATCATGAGCTGATAAAATTGAAAAGGGGCCAGAGTGACTAGGAAATGTAATACTTCATATACATTAATAAAATACATCGCTGGCTGCAAGATGGACAAGGACAAAAGAGATAAGGGGCTATGATTCCACGAGAGAGGGGGCTTGAGGGGCTAAGTCTTTTTATTATTATTTTATTTACCCATAATTGATTTTATGGAGAAAAGGGCTTACATGAGCTTCTTAGGAGGGAGGCCATGTGGCTCTTGTCTTCATGTAATTTGAACATCCCTTGGAGGATGTTTTGGGTCTTCTTCGTCTTCTTCCCCTTGTTCTTCTTCTTCTTCCTTTATCCTCACTCATTTTGGCTATTTCGTGTGCTCTTGTTCTGAGCATCGATACAAATAATAGTTTGGGTGGATCCTGGTTAATTTTGCTCATATTTGCGAATCTCGAGAGTCCCAGCATGGATATTCTTGACTAGAAGCATTGGAGCCCTCGAAGGAGACAGACAGCCTGAGGGACTATGTAGCAGAGAAGCGAGTCCATTCTCTTGGGTTGTGTAGGCTGGGTAGAAGAGAGTTGGTGTACTTTGGATTCTTGTGAGTGTTGAAAGGCATGTGATAGATTTAGTGTTGAAAGGCCTGTTAGTTATGAGATTGATGGTAGTTCGAATAGAATTTTCCACAGCTAAGAATCCTTGTAATTTCTAGTAGGGAGATTTCCTTACCAGTAGCACTGGATGCATTGAGAGAAATGGGATAGAATGAGGGACTGCATGACAGAGAAGGGTGTCTATTTCTTTTGGTTTTGCAAGCTGAGGGGGAAAGAGAGATGAAAATTCGGATTTGTTGTGTAGTTGGGAAACCTGAGAGTTAGTTAGCCAATTGTTGTGTGTTTTAGATTTGGCCTAGGACCTATCCTTGTGGATTCATAGCCTTGGCTCATGGGTGACCTGTTGTTGAGAGTAAAAGAACAACAATGTCTATGGCTGGGAGGAATGTCCTTGGTCTACAGCCAGTTGGTGAACATTTACTTGCAAATATAAGTGCTCTTTGTGTTTTCTGTCTAATGTTTATTTCCGCTATGTATTTAATTATCTCTAAGATATGTATTTTTAATGTGTCTGTCTGCTGGTTATTTGTTGTGCATGCCATGTTGTTTACTTCTTTATGCTATAGCAGGGATCTTGACTTATTCATGTAGTTTCATGCCTCTATTATTAATGAGAAGTCTTTTAATTTCGAGATAAGTTCATGGAACTGAGTTTTGGGTCTGCAACGTGCCCTTCTTGTTAGTGGTTGGGTGTGTTGCGGCCTGTTTAAGTAGCATAGCTCGACCTATGGGAGGATGGGTACATTACAGATGTAGATACATGGAAGACTGGTGTAAAGGAAGTTATAACTTCAGGAAATATGTATGTTCTAGAAGAAGGGAAAGAAATATGTTGCATTGGTAAGACAAATGAGAGCTGGATTTGGCACGAAAGAATAAGTCATCTTATTTTTAATCAGCTTGTCAAGATAGGAAGAAAATATGCTGTCTAAGATATGCCTAAAATTTCCAAACTTGAGAATATTTTCTGCAGATCATGTCAATTTGGAAAGCAGTCAAGAGTTCAATTCAAGGCAAGAGAACACTCCACCAATGATAAGTGGCACTATTGGTTGGAAGAAGATCACTTCCTTGACAGAGCCATCCAATGGTGTAGGGTTGTGGGTGCGGCATTGTCGACAGGGATAACCGCTTGATGACCTTTATTGAGATGAGGTTTTTCTATCTACCACTATCAACGATGAAGTGCATCATAGTTTATTTTACCCACATCTATGATTTAAAGAGGCGTTGGCCTTCCTTGGGCTCATTAGGTTCAGCGGGATGGATCTTGGTGGTAGCAACAGTGGCATTGGGTTTTGTGTCAATGATCCATCTCCCCTTTTCTAGTTCTGACTCAGAGTCGAAACCCGCATCTGATTCATAGGCTTTTACCTCAGCCACGAATGACTACTTTGAGCGACAATCAACATTTTTATGCCAGGGGCTCTTATGGAAGTCACACCACTTCTAGGTATATTTCTTCATCTTCCCATTATCCTTCTTTGCTTGTGACTTGGACTGGTTGTCACAACCCCAATATATCACACGTGTGGACTTCCAGCTCAGGGGGAACGATTCATCCTAAATCATTGCCAATTTTCCAGAAATTATAGGATCATGCCCAAATTCATGGGAACTGCATTTCCTTGATTAGCTAATGGTTTTACTCGACCTCCATTGATGGAAAATGGTTTTGATTTGATTGTTCATGGATTGGATTGTCTGGAACCAAATTTTTAATGTAAAAAGTATATAAATTGAGTGATGGCTCTAAGCCAAGGAAGGAATTATTATGTTGTAGATTGGATTTCTGAGCAAACTCTTTTTGTAAATTCACTTGCTGAAGATCAATGGAAGTTTGAATTCAGTGATCCTATGTGTATTTTATCATTTAGCATCTATTTATCTGGAAGCTTCCATGTTGGCATCGACAAGGGCCCACCAATCTGGCTTGGTAAGCTCATTGTAAATTATTAGTATATATTTTTATTTCTTGTACTTGTTGTTTTGATTTCATTTTTTATTTCACTATTAGAATTGATTGCACAATGTGGCAGTACAGGAATAGTTGAGAGTCCATCATTCGCATTACATAAGCCATCAAATGGAACATCTCATTAAAACTTATGTTTCCTGTGTACAAATGAAATAATTTTCAATAATTGCAAGATTGTAAGATTGTATTAAATTTATGTTTGTGATGAATCAATTGATTTTGAAGAGCGTGCAGAATTAGATAAGAATTCCTTACAAGTTTGAAGTGAGTTGTTACAGGAAATTAGATCAAACCTCCATCTCTCACATACATGCGCTTATAATGGAGTGTTTATACTCTGCCTGGTAGTTCTTTTAGCTCAGTTAAGTTTCCAGAATGTTAATGAGTGATTGTGTGTTTGTTATAGGAGATAGACTGATAACCCATCTTTATCTTTCAGGAGCCTATAATGAGCAGATCTATTCCCTGAACAAGAATTCTGAATTATACATTTGTTGATCAGTTTTTCTTTCTAGATTTTGAATTTTTTGAAGAGTGTTATCAGATTTGCTTGTTAGTTGTTGTTAAGGATAGTAGCTATAGATAACTGAGTCAAAGTCCATATTTCCACTTCATGCGCTTGTAAATGGACAAGTCATTATCTGAGAAAGATATTTTGAATGCATGATTGCTAAGATTTTGTTTGCGAGATTTGCTTTCTGAATTTTGAAATAAGTGGAGAATGTTATTTGAAAAGTGTGAAAACAAAGTATTTTGTTATTGATGGTTTTCTTATCTAAGCTATACTAAACAGACATAGGAACTTATCTATTATCGACACATATAGTGCATCAACTCTATTGATTACGAATCTCGGTTGATAATTTATGTTTGGTAATATATTATGCATATAATTGCACCAACATTTGGCGTCGTTGTCGGGGAGTTGTAAACTGTAATAGGTAGTATTTGAATCAGATTGCTTTAATGGTTTTGGATTGGTTTTATGGATGACCTAAGGGTAGAGAGAATAGGGTAAGACGTGAGGGAAGAGCCACACATCCACTTTGGTGGGGTTGCTCCAAAGTTAGGTTGTCCTCTCTTCTTTTAATACAAGTGTGTTTTTCCTTCTTTTATGCAAAATTGTGTTTTCATGATGGGATAGCTTGTGCGAATAGATAACCTGGTGACAACAGGGTCCCAGTAATGCAAGGAGTTCAAGATTGGTGTGTTTTATTTTTGCAAATAGTTTTAATTTGTTAGTTTTAAAATTCAAATCTTTGATGATAAATCATTTTTGGGGTGCTGTAAGAACCCTCGAGTACTAATTTGTATTGCGAGACAGGGATAATCAACTAGCTAGAATAATTCAAGGATGATCAAGAGCTTGAAGAATGTCCCTCCAAGAAATTTCTCACGTTCTAGTAGCAGCTGGGATATCCGCCTCTCAAGAAGAGCATATCTTGATAGCATTCAAGAATTTAGTTGTCTCTCCACAAGAAGATTTAGAAGTCCCTTCGGATTCCTATTGTCAAGTTGTTGAGGAGACTCAAGAATCATGGATAGAATTCAATGGAGAGAAACTATTGGAACATGATATTGAGGAGTTCTTAGCATGTCTCTCAGCAGATCCTGTATGTACTCCAAAGACCAATCATCTTGAAGAAGATAATCTGCATAGCATGGAAAATGAGGACATGTTGTGCAGATCCTGTATATATTGTATAGCAAGTTACTTAAAAGAGAACTTAAGGAGATGAAGAAAGGTGGAACTTCAGGGAATGCTTGATCTAGTGAAGAGTATCATCAATTTTGAAATTTTGAAGATCATTGTTGCATGAGGACATTCAATGAATTAAGCATGGGGGAATGTTGAGTCTCCATTTTGACACTTCTAATGCCCTATATTAACCTCTATCTGAGCCTATTTTTCCTATGCTATGAGTATATACTTGACTGTTTCCTCCATAAATACACTTGATGACCTTGTTCATGTGCATAGAGAGGTAACTTATGATTAAGGCATGATTTGTTTAGTTTTCTTGAGTTAATTCGATTAAATGTTTGATTTTGTATGATCCTAATCGTTTGACTCTTAAGAAGTTTTGATGCGGTACCTCACTATTCCGGTACCCAAACTCCATCTATTCTGGTAACCGCACAACATGGCATCCAGCACTAGCACAATTCAACATCCATTCTGGTACCAGCACACTCTGCGCTATTTGGGTACCAAGTCTTGCACCCATTCTGGTACTTCCCATGCGCCTAATCCGGTACTCATGGTGTGACTGTGTTGATCCAGTACTAAACCTCCACCTACAGGATTCCGGTACCAACTTTCTGGTACTGGATTTGCACCTCAATTTCCAGGCAGATAACAATGAATCTAAATTTTTTGGGACATGGGTTTTGTTCAAAGAGGCTTTTTCATTGGAAAATGTGTGCCAAAATCCAAAGATCTCACATAGTTGGACCTCCATATCAGGGGGAATGATTCATCCTAAATCATTTCCAATTTTCCAGAAATTCTAGGATCATGCCCAGATTCGTGGGAACTGCATTTCCTTGATTAGCTAATGGTTGTACTAGACCTCCATTGATGGAAAATGGTTTTCATTTGATTTTTCATGGATTGGATAGTCTAGAACCAAATTTGTAATGTAAAAAGTATATAAATTGAGTGATGGCTCTAAGCCAAGGGAGGAATTATTATGCTGCAGATTGGATTTCTGAGGAGACTCTTTTTGTAAATTCACTTGTTGAAGATCAATGGAAGTTTGAATTCAATGATCTTGTGTGTATTTTAGCATTTAGCATTTGTTGATCTGTAAGCTTCCATGTTGGCATCGAGAAGGGTCCACTGATGCATCTTGGTAAGCTCATTGTAAATTATTAGTATAGATTTCTATTTTCTGTACTTGTTGTTTTGATTTCATTATTAGACTTGATTGCACAATGTGGTAGTACGAGAACAATTGAGAGTCCATCATTCACATTACATAAGCTAGCAAATGGAACATCTCATTAAAACTTATGTTTCCTGTGTAGAAACGAAGTAATTCTCTAGAATTGCAAGATTGTAAGATTGTATTAAATTTATGTTTGTGATGCATCAATTGATTTTGAAGATTGTGCAGAATTAGATAAGAATTTATTGCAAGTTTGAAGTGAGTTGTTACAGGAAATGAGATCATACCTCCATCTCTCACATACATGCACTTATAATGGAGTGTTTATACTCTACCTGGTAGTTCTTTTAGCTCAGTTAAGTTTCCAGAATGTTAATGAGTGATTGTGTGTTTGTTACAAGAGATAGACTCATAGCACATCTCTATATTTCATGAGCCTATAATGAGCAGATCTATTCCCTGAACAAGAATTCTGAATTATACATTTGTTGATAAGTTTTTCTTTCTAGATTTTGAATTGTGTGAAGAGTGTTATCAAATTTGCTTGTTAGTTGTTGTTAAGGATAATAGCTACAAATAACTGAGTAAAATTCCATCTTTCCACTTCATGAGCTTGTAAATGGACAAGTCATTATATGAGAAAGATATTTTGAATTCATGATTGCTAAGATTTTGTTTGCAAGATTTGCTTTTTGAATTTTGAAATAAGTGGAGAATGTTATTTGAAAAGTGTGAAAACATAGTATTTTGTTATTGATGGTTTTCTTATCTAAGCTATACTAAACAGACATAGGAACCTATATGTTATCAGCACATATAGTGCATCAACTCTACTAATTACAAATCCCGGTTGATAATTTATGTTTGGTAATATATTATGCATATAATTGCACCAACATAACGATTTGTGCAAAGTTGTCCATCATCTTGTTCCTCTGGTGCTCAAGGGCTTCCTCAAGCAACATTTTAAAAGGATCTCTTATCCCATTGTCTTTCTTTTCACCCACCATGGACAGTTTCTTGTGCGTGCAAGAAAAAATTTCCTCAAGAGAAACAAGCTTGATACCCAACTCTCTATACCCTAATCGCATCAGGGACATGCATTGAAAAAAAAAAAAACAAGGAGTAGACTGCTCTGATACCACTGATCCATATTTATAAGAGGAACAAAATGAAACCATAGATTTATAATATTAAAAGAGAGACATAGTGAACAATAAAAAAGATACAATAAAACTTGGCTTCTATTAAATAAGAAATATGCTGAAAAATGTAAAATGCAGACTGAAATCAAGCTTTCTAGAATGGTGGCAACTTATCTATGAGAAGAGATGTGAAGGCTATGCTCATTCGCAAGAAGATGAGTACAATGAGGCTATGAATTCCTTTTTACAATAAACATGAATTTAAAAACCCTAGACGTCCAAAAACCTAAGCCTAGGAGATGAAGTGTCAAAACTCATGTGGGCCCTCTTGGGGTAAGTTAGTGCATCAACTTCCCATGGTCGTAATATTTGCATATGATCTCTATTTAGGGCGCATGATAGCTCGTTGGAAAGTTATTGACGAGTAACTTCATTTAGGGGGCTTAATCAAATGTTTTGGCGAATATTGAGGTGCCTGATTGTGAAAAATCATCATTTAGGCCCTCAAAATGGTCCTGAAAGTTCAAGAACCGAAAAACTGCTAAAAGTAGTAAGTTGCCAAAAAAATTGTTTTGAGCCAGTTGAATAAGGTGGGTGGCCACCGAGATCCTCCTAGATCATCATGTGTGGCATAATTCCTATAATGTTCTTTAAGCATCCTAGACTCATGATTGATGACATAACCATTCTGAGTGAGGTCTCCACCAATTTCTTCCTTGCATGCATCTATACATACCACAAATATTTCATTTGGGTCAACAATATTTACAATAGGTGCACTAGTAAGTAATTCCTTTAATAAATTAAAGTTCTCTTCACACTTTTTTTTCCATTCGAACTTAATTCCCTTCTTTTGCAAAGAACTGATAGGATGAGGAATCTTAGATAATTCTTTTATGAACTATGGTAGTATCCAACTAATCCCATAAAAGATATGACTTCTTAAACATTTCTTGGTGTTGGCCATCCTATAATGGCTTCAATATTTTCAGGATCTACCTCTATACCTTCTTCTGAAATGATGTGTCCCAAATAATGGATTCATTATTTGTAAAAAGAACACTTTCTCAGCTTGACATACAATTTATGTTCTCTTAGTTCTTGCACTACCAACCTCAAGTGATGTTCATGCTCTTCCTCTAACTTAGAATAGACAAGTATGTCGTCCAGGAAAAAAATGACAAATTTATCCAGATAATTTATGAATATGTCATTCATTAAGAACATAAAGATATATGGTGCATTAGCCAGTCCAAATGGCACCACTACAAATTTATAATGTCCATACTGGGTTCTAAAGGATGTCTTACTGATATATTCTTCCTTGATTCTTGCTTGATGGTATCCTAATCTCATGTCTATATTTGAAAATATCTTTGCTCCTCTTAGAAGATCAAAGATATCGTCAATTCTAGGTAGAGGGTATTTGTTCTTCACAATGGCTTTATTCAATTGTATAAAGTCAATACAAATCCTCAATGTTCCATACCTCTTTTTGACAAAGAGTACTGGTGCTCCCCAAGGTGAGACACTTGGGTGTATGTAACCTTTCCTCAATAATTCTTCTAACTGCATTTGTAGTTCTTTTAATTCCAGTGTACTCATTTTGCAAGGATTTTTTTATACAAGGGCAGACCCTGGTACTAAATCAATAGAGAAATCTATCTCCCTCTTAGGTGTCAATCCAGGTATGTCTTGGAATATGTTAGCGTTGAAAGTCACTCCTGGATTGCTTGCAGGAGCAGAGCTTGACGCCCATCAGTTTTTATGTCACGATTTAATGAATGAGGGTGGTCAAATGGAAAGAGACCTAGGAAAGCAACATTGACACAGTAACCAGGGTCTGGTATGTAGAAAGCAAGGGAGGTCTTGATCCAACTCCGGTCAGTAGGTTGCTCAAAGGGTGGTAGATGGAAGACTTGTGATAAGGGTGAGCAAGACTGCCTCGGGCAACAGGCCTTTGGAAGCATGAGGAAGAAAAACTTAGAAGCCAAGATCCTCTTGGTCCAGAGTTTCAAGGAGCTGAGGGGTGACTCGATTGGATCATCCAATTCCAAGCCATTCCAGTGTTGAGAAAACACAAGAACTGATTAGAAACGCTGCGACCGTTGCAGTGATCCAAACTACATCATCCTACAACAATGCAACTCGACTGGATCCTCCAATTCCGAGCTGTTCTAACACAATAGACAAAGAGATGGAAAAAGAGCCGGACATCCATAAAGTAAGAAGTCTCCAATGCCTTATACATTAACCAGAGTGACCAGCACTGCATCAAAACTTTACAATTGGGAGCCTAGCTCAACCATCGATCCCTTACAAAAATGGCGAAAACGCCTACATATACTCAAAAACAACAACAACAACAAAAATAAGACGCTGCATTAAAAACATTGCGTCTGCATGTATTCTGACAGTCTGCGCATGCAGACTCTGGCTGATCGTGCACCCAAGATTTGGTGTCCCCTCGGCCAAATTCAGACGACTATTCTTTGTCAGACGCCACCTTAACTGCGCATGGCTCCTACAAGGGAAGTAGCTGAGCCATTAAGAGCCGAGCTAGCGTGTGCAGACCTCCTCCGACTGGTCGAAGACTCGTCATGGATTTTTTGGAAGAAATGGTACAGAGGACCCTCTCGAGCAGACCGCTTGCCAGGCCCTCCATACTTTGCACCTAATGAATGAGGAGAGGTTTCAACCACCCCTCCTTGCCTTCATTTACTCCGAGTGAGAAACAATATTGAGATCGGATCTGATGGCGCCTGGAGATCGCGATGATACCCTCTGTAACTAAACTCGGTGCCTTTGGCCTTCTTTATACAGCTCATTTCTTTCCCTAAGTGACCACAGGCTGTGACCACGTGCTTATTCCCAAGGTGCTTTCGGCGTTCGCGAATGGAAAGGAGCTAATCCCTGCTTTTTGAAATCGCGATGAGCGAAACGCCGAGACGGCTTAATCTAGTGCCACGCGTCCCTCTCAGATCTGATGGTCCTGACTCACTTGGTGATATTGTGGGCCCGAGTCATGGACGCTCCCGTCACCTCGCGCATCGGGAAAATGACGGAGCTGCTCCTTGTGGTTTGGGGTCGCGATGGACGAAATGTTGAGATGGCTCAATTGGCCGCCAGGTGTCCCCTTTGGATGGATGGCTGAGGCTGCTCCTTGATATACAATCCTCAAGACACATGCTCAAAGGAGCTTATTTATATACAATCCTAAAACACTTTACATGGGGCTAGGTGAAAGATGATTTCCACCATAGCCATTCAAGCAGCTTCTTGGATAGAAGCTCCTTCCTTCTGTCAATGATCATCATCAAATGGTGTAACCATGACAGTAGAACGATTACACTCTTCAAATCCTCCCTACAGGCTGGAGTTGAGATGAAATAGGGCGGCTCCAAGGCATAGGGGAAATGCCACTCCAT
>CBVK0100262898.1:0-16042 GCA_900067695.1 Picea abies
TCATGAAACTCACTGAGGTGTTGAGTAGGGTTGTCCTTTTCACGTTTTCCAAATATGGGCAAATAATCGCCCCATTCATTCGGAGAGGAGACAGCATTAGGAAAACCAGGAATAATAGAAAAATTAAAAGGAGCAAACCTTCAAGCTAAGATTTTCTCCATTCCGAACCAGTGGAGTCGCCAATCGATCCTTGAATCATGGAGTCACCAGGTGAAAGATGCGTTGTTTCGAATGTGTCTGGTCCTTGTTCACCATCAAAGGCCAGATCCTAATGTTGTTGTTACCCCAGGAAGCTTCTCAAACTGAGAAAGCAGCTACTGAAACCTTCTCGAGAAAGCTCCTTAGGGTCATCTTTCAGGTGTGCTAACAGTAGCCACAGCTGAAACAGTGATGTGGAAACCTTGGAGTCGCCACAGTGGAGTCGCCAGGTGCACAATAGCAATCTTGAAGGGCTCTGATGTTCGATGCACCTTCAGAATCAGAGGCTCAATGTCGTTCTACCCATGGAAAATATTCAACTTCGTCCCCAGCAATGGCGCCATAAATATTGGCGACGGAAGTCACTCCTAGATTTCTTACAGGAGCAGAGCCTGATGCCCATCAGTTTTTATGTCACGATTTAATGAATGGGGGTGGTCAAGTGGAAAGAGACCCAGGAAAGAAGCATTGACACAGGAACCAGGGTCTTGTATGTAGAAAGAAAGGGAGGTCTTGATCCAACTTCCGTCAGTAGGTTGCTCAAAGGGTGGTAGATGGAAGACTTGTGAGAAGGGTGAGCAAGACTGCCTTGGGTAACAGGCCTTCGGAAGCTTGAGGAAGAAAAACTCAGAAGCCAAGATCCTCTTGGTCCAGAGTTTCAAGGAGCTAAGGGGTGACTCCACCAGATCCTCCAATTCCAAGCCATTCCAGCGCTGAGAAAACACAAGAACTGATTAGAAACGTTGCGACCGTTGCAGTGATCCAACCTACATCATCCTACAATAGCACAACTCGACTAGATCCTCCAATTCCGAGTTGTTCTAACATAGTAGACAAGGAGATGGAAAAAGAGGATGACATCCATAAAGTAAGAAGTCTCCAATGCCTTATACATTAACTAGAGCAACCAGCGCTGCATCAAAACTTTACAATTGGGAGCCTAGCTCAACCATCGATCCCTTACAAAAATGGCGAAAACGCCTACATATAGTCAAAAACAACAACAACAACAACAAAAATAAGATGCTGCATTAAAAACATTGCGTCTGCATGTATTCTGATAGTCTGTGCATTCAGACTCTGGCCGATCGTGCACCCAAGATTTGGTGTCCCCTCGGCCAAATTCGGACGACTATTCTTTGTCAGACGCCACCTTAACTGCGCATGGCTCCTGCAAGGGAAGTAGCTGAGCCATTAAGAGCTGAGCTAGAGTGTGTAGACCTCCTCCGGCTGGTCGAATACTTGGCATGGATTTTTTTGGAAGAAATGGTACACAGGACCCTCTCGAGCAAACTGATCCATTCCTTGCCTACCTATGCAACCTATTTAAGCTTTGCATCACTTGATCATTTGTTTTATTTTTCTCTCTCCTTAGCTTCTCATTGTCTTCTTTGTAACTCTGCATTTCTATTTTCAAGCTTCTCACAGTCTCTAATAATGTTTATTTTCCCCCTCTTGATCCAGATTTAGGAGTAGAATGAACTGATTAATAGACAATAACACAGAGATATGGAGAATAACACAAATATCCAGTGAACAATATCTTCTATTAAATAATGAAATAGGATGAAACTGTAAAATTGCAGAACTGAAAACTTGTTCGAATGATGGTCTCCATCTATGAGAAGAGATGTGGCTTCTACGTGCATCTGTCTGAGAAGAATGGATTACAATGAGGCTCCATAGGCCTTTTTGATATTATTCATGAATGCTAAAACTCTAGACATCCAAAAACCTAACCCTAGAAGGTGAAACACCAAAAGTTATGTGGGCCCTATGGATAAGTTGGCGTAATTTGGTACCTCAACTTCCGAGGGCCGTAAAGTTTTCGTACGACCTTTGTTTTAGGCACGTGATAGCCCGTTGGAAAGGTATTTCAAAGAACTACACATTTCTCCATAAAAATATGACTATGTCCATAGTTTGACTGTGGCGAGACAAAAAAACAATGTTTAGGGCCCCAAAACGACCCTGTAAGTACAACAAGATGTGCTGACATGAAAACATACAAAATAAGCCAGTTGGATTAGGCGAGAGGCCACCTGTATACACTTGGAGGATGTGTGGGGATTCATACAACTCCAAAAGTGTAGAACCCACAATTACAAAGCAGTACAGAAGAACGTGTTGAACAAAAACAGACATGAGGAGCTAGTTGCAATTGGTGGGTGGCCACCAATATCCATATGGATCAATCCCCCCCCCTTAGGAAGCAATGGTCTCCATTGTGTTGAGTTCCCCCATTAGGTGAGGAAAATGTTGCTGGATTTGGCTTGGGGTGAGCCACTTTCCTTGGTGTAGCAGTTGCCTTGCCTTGGTGACTCGATAAAGATGGATTTGCTGCTGGCGAGTACCCTTGACCCGTGTGTCCACTATCTGAGCAATGGATTCTTGTTCCATGCAGTCAAGGTTGAGCTCTGTTGGTGTCAGTTGTTCTGCGATCTCAGAAATGTCTAATAATGGTGGAAAATATGGATGAAGGAGGTCCACATTGAATACTGGAAGCAGACCAAGGAAGGGTGGAGTGTTGATCTCAAAAGATTGCTACCCATAACCTTGGTGATAGTGTAAGGCCCATAACTAAGTGGGAGAACTTCCGATGGGGCCTGGTGAGACGCTCCTTCTGCAAATGTAACCAGACTTTTTCACCAACCTGAAACTGGTGTGGTACCCTATGTTTATCATGGCGCTGCTTGTACTTAGCATTAGATTTCTACAAAATATCTTGGACCTATTGGCGGATGTGTTGAATCCTCTCAATGAATCTGGTGGCTTTTCGATCGCTGACTGATTAGGGGAAGAGTATGTCTATGCAGTGGCAAGAGGGACTGCAACATCAATGGTTCCCAAGGGTTGGAATCCTAGACCCACCTGAAATGGGATATGGTCGGTGGAACTATGGAGAGCCCTGTTGTAACTGTGTTGGACATATGGGAGACTCTTGTCCTATGTAGTGGATTCTTAGAATTATACATGTGCAAGATGTGCACAATCATACGATTGATGACCTCTGTTTGGCCATCGGTTTGGGGGTGGAAAGAAGTGGATTTTGTGAGCTTGGTGTCTAACAGAGACTAGAGACTCGACCAAAAGGTGCTAAGGAACCTGTTGTCTTGGTTGAAGATGATGGTTTGTGGTATCCCAAAGTGAACCCACACTCGTTCAAAGAAGATCTTGGCAGTATCTGTCACCGTGACATTCTTCTTACAGGCTGTGAGGATGGCCATATTCGAAAACCAATCAATGAACACAAACACACAGTCATTTCCTTGCTTGGTGGACGACAATCCATACTTGTAATCCATTTAGATGGATTTCCAGGGCTTCTCTGGAATAGTAAGAGGGGTATATAAGCCTTGCTTCTTGATGGCTGGCTTGGAAATGACACATGCATTGCAATATATGATATACTTTTGAGGTATTATCGAAGCTTTGGCTCATAAAAATGTTTATGAAGAATGACCACAATTTTCTCTACGCTAAAATGTCATGCCACCCGACTGTAGTGTGTTTCCCAAATCAACTTTTCATGCTCACTTGTAGGAACACAGAGATGGCCCAGGTGGCATAAGATTCTGTCCTGAATTTGAAAATCAGTGACAGTTTCACCTGTACCCAAGAGTTGATATGTGGTGGCGAAGTCTAGATCTTGCTGATAAAGTTGGGGCCACTCAGATGCTTCATGTCCACAAGAATGGAGCACAATGGTGAGTGCAGCCACAGGGGGCCAACTGAGGCAGTCAACGACACGATTGGAGATACTTGTATTATACTTTATGTTGAGATCAAATTGTTGGAGGTAGGTGGACCACTTCTGATGGAGGTCGGTCTGTAATTTCCCCTATGTTTGTATGAACTGCAGAGGCTTGTGATCAATGTGTATGATCATCTCTTTCCCCAGAATGTAATGTTTCCATTGACGACAGTCTTGTAAAATGGAATACATTTCCTTGTCATAGGTAGGGTAGTTTTGGATAGTATCGAAGAGTGTCTCACTATGGTATGCCACCGAATGCCTGTGCTGAGTGAGAACTGTGCCCACAACAAAGTCAGATGCATTAATCTCAATCTCGAATGGTTGTTGCAGATCGAGCAAGGAGAGTACTAGAGCTTAGCACAAGCGATGCTTCAAATCATCGAATGATTGTTGCTTCTCCTTTCCCCACCTAAAATTGGCCCTACCACAGCCCTTGGTCACCTGGTTGAGGGCCCATGCAATATGGGAGAACCCCAACATGAACTGTCGATAGAAGTTGGCTAGCCCCAAAAAGCTTTGAAGCTCGATCAATGTGGTCGGTACTGACCAATCACATATGACTTAGATATTAGTTGGATCAAAATGTACCCCATGCTCATCAATAATGTAGCCCAAGTATTGGACCCCGTTCATGCCAAAAGAGCATTTTTCAAGTTGTCATACAGCTACTGCAGAGTACTCAAAACCTATTGAATATGCCACATGTGCTCCTCCCACATTCTGCTGAAGATGAGGATGTCATCCAAATATACCACCACAAAGTATTTGGTGAAGGGTCTCAATACATCATCCATCAACCTCATGAAAGTGGCTGGTGCATTTGTTTAGCCAAAGGGAATGACTAGCCATTCGTAGAGACCTTATTTAGACTTGAAGATTGTCTTCCATACATCAATCGGTTCGATGGGAACCTGGTGGTAGCCAGACTTTAGGTCAATCTTGTTGAAGAACTTTTCCCGCTTGAGTTGGTCAACAAGGTCATCAATCCTAGGAATGGGGTAGCAATTCCTGAAGGAATTGTTTTCATGTTACCACATGCAAGAGGAAGCACCGGATGAAGATGATCCATGCAATATTCAGATTGAGGAAGAAAAGGGTGAAAGAGATGTGGAAGGCCCACCATAGAATCAAAAGTCATTTCTGTGCCGATATTAGTCTTTCTAGATTGGGAGAAGACATTCTGTTAGCGTTGGAAGTCACCTCTGGATTGCAACAGAGGTAATACCAAGGCCCATCAATTTGTATTTCACAGTAAATTAATTTAAGGGTGGTCGAATGGGCGCAGACCCAAGAGAATATTGCTTTAACTCAAAAATCTGGGTTGGCATGCATAGACAAGTGAGGTATTGATCTTAATTCAGTCAGAGATTTGTAGCATAGTGGTGAGTAAGGGGAATAACTTAAGGAGGATGAAGAGGTCTACTATGGACATCCGGTCTTTCAACAGCCTAAGAAGGAAAAGTTTCGAGAATGAGATCCTCTTGGACCCAAAACTTTAAGAAACTGAATGAAATTATCACTGAACTGAGATCAAACATACATCACAATTCACTAAAAACAACCCGACTGGATCTCCCATGCCCGAGTCATCCAGAGAGGGAAAAGATAACACAAGAAACTGATTAGAACTAGTCGCGATGCCACTATGATCGAACCTACATCACAGAAACATAACTACTCTCGACCGGATCATCCATGCCCGAGTGTTCTAACACAACTGTTACAAAAAAATAAAAAGGAAAATGACTTTCATTAGACAAGAAGTCTCAAATGCATATACATAACCATAGAACCAGAATGTTCATTAAAACTTTACAATACAGGAGCCTAGCTGAACCATTGAACCTTTACCCAATATCAAAATTGAGTCTATATACTCAAAACAACCTGCCCCTTACAAAAGCGTGTTCTGATCGCTGCATTCAAGGCTTCGCGTCTTCTCCTTCTCCTATCAGACCGCACCTACATTCTTTTATCAGACGTGACCTTAAATTGGTATGGGTTCTACAGAAAACCTTATGACAGAGTGGCCTTGGGATGACAGCCTGCTTCCTCGGCCGACGCTTCCATGTCTTACATTTACAAGGTGAAACGAGGTTTCAACTACCTTCTTTAGTTTCATTAACTACCTTCATTGGGATCAGGATGAGTCCAGACATTCATGAATTCCCTTGGGCGGCGCTCCTAGCTTGCTGAGTTAATCATGACGCCTTCTTTTGCAGCTAATGTAAATTCTCTCAACCCCTCAGGTGTGGCTCTTTACAACCACCCCATGTGACCACGGGCTGTGACCTCATGCCTATCCCACATACTATTTCAGGGCTTGCCACTTTGGGAGTTTTCACTCCACCTTGACTTCGATATCGCGATGCCCAAAATTGTGAAGCGAGCGCTGAGATTGGTGATCAACCTCGCTTTAAGATGGATGACCATGATCTTCCCCTGACCACACAAACTGTCGGCCAATCGGTGAACGCTATTCCCCTTTTCCCAGACTTGCTTTCTTTGTGACCAGGTGCTAGGACCGTGGGCCCAATTTCTGGGTGCTTTCGCGATTTCGCGCTTCGGGGGAAAAATATGTTTCTCCTGGGAAACCTCCGATTCGCAAAATCATAAAATCAGACTTTCGCATTCGGGGCTTCAGGTAGTGGATGCACTTGTCGAGGAGAACCTTGAAATCCTGATCCCCAAAATTGTCATTGTTAGATCAATAGTCCTCTACCCCTCCCAATCGGACGACCCATATCAAACCTTGATTATGGGACCTCCTCCCATCGGTACTCCCAGTAAAACCTTTCTCTGTGTTGGATCCTGCGCCATGTGTCCTCCCTAATGGACAAACCAGCTCTATTTGCAACTTCACATTTTGTGAATCCTCGCAACTCGACCCTTTGACCCCTTTTGACTCGCGAAATCATGACTTTGCCTAACACTATTCCTCGTGCAACTCTGTGATCGCAATCACCCAATGACCGTCAATCTGCTCCATCGATGGATCCTCGTCGTTGAAAACTGATCTTTGCTCGCTTGCTTGATTTGTGTTCGTACTAGACCATTTCAAATTTTGCACTCTAAGCACACGGTTGTGGCCTGTGTAAACAAAGGCTTAGATGACTGGATAGAGGCTAGAAAAACAGGGAGACTGGGGCATTACAAGCACAGAGGGGCAAATGACAATGATTATACAAGCCAAAGGGGCTAAAATTTTAAGAAGTTGTTTGCGAAAGGAGAGAGACAGGGAAAAACACAGTCTTAGGTAGAAAACACATATTCACAAGATCTTATCAAGGTTAAGTGCTAACATTAGGCTCCATGGGGGATAGAGTCCTCCCTGTGAGGCTCTAAGATCTCCTTTTGCAGTTTCAATGCCTTAGTGTTGGGTTGTGGAGTCTTTTATTAAAACAAAACAAAACAACATAAAACATAGATGGTATTTAAAAATATGGGATGCTAGCCGCGGATTTTAAACAGTAAACTTTTTAAGGAAGTGCCCATTCACAGGGCCAAGAAAAACTTCAACACCCTTCAGATTCTATAACCTGTAAGTGTTATTTGGAAACACTTTGAAAATATTGAAGGGACTGCTCCAAAGGGTATACAATTTTTCGTGCTGTCCCTTGTCCTGCCTGGGAGCATCCCATTTGAGCACCAGATCTCCCAACTGAAAAATCTCCTTTCTCACCTTTCTGTCGAAGGCCTGCTTGATTTTCTGTTAACGATCGTGTGCTATGCCCATCATCTTCTCTCTAATCTGCTAAACCTCTACCAGCTGGTGTATTCTCCTAATCACATCATTAGGTTCTTCCTGGAATTCTTGGAAGAACTTTGCCACAGGCAGGGCCAACTGAGTAGGGAAAGCTGCATCAGTCCCATATACAAGTTCGAAAGGGGAGATGCCCAAAGATATTTTTGTTGTTACTCTATCGACCCACAGAGCAAACTTGAGCTTCAAATCCCATGCTTTCTTGTTGTCTTCTAATATTATTTTGATGATTTTGACGAGGCTTTTGTTAGAGGATTATGCTAATCCATTTCCTTGTGGATAGTAGAGGGTAGAGTGGATCAACGCAACTCTGAAGTGCTCACAGAATCATATCAATGGTTCAGCTCTGAAAGATGCAGCGTTATCGGTGAAAATTCTGCTCGAACAACCAAACCTTGCTATGATATGCTCTAGGAATTTGATGATTACCTTGTGGGACACACTCCTTGTGGGGATAGCTTCTATCCGCTTGGTAAAATAATTCGTGGCCATCAAGATCCACCTGTCATGACCGCTAGATGTAGGGTGAATCTCCCCAATGAAGTCTAGGCCTCACTGCTGGAAGGGTCCTGAAGCAATCACAGGTTTCAATGGCAAGGGATTTAGCTGCTGCTTTCCTGAGAATTTTTGACATTTAACACAAGCTCCGACTTTTGTGTAAACATCAATGAACAGGGTGGGCCAGAAAGAACC
Source organism: Picea abies (assembly GCA_900067695.1). Classification (NCBI taxonomy): domain Eukaryota; kingdom Viridiplantae; phylum Streptophyta; class Pinopsida; order Pinales; family Pinaceae; genus Picea; species Picea abies. Next base: position 8,412 of record CBVK0100262898.1, read on the forward strand.
ATCCCTGAGAATATTATAAGCCGTCATTTTCCAGAAGTGATGCCCCCCACACGAACTGTCATGAAAGTCTGACATAATCCTTTGTGCTTTGTGTGGGTCCAAACATCTCAACAGTACCCCCAGGGGGTCTTTCCAAAATAAATTTTTACCAACAAGGAAATATTTAATGGCTTTGAGATTTAAAGATCTTGCCTTTTTGATTTGCATGCCATCAAGGGGCCGCAAATCTTGTAGAAAATATATGTCATCCTTGTACCAGGGGCATCCTGCTAATGGGGGGTCTGCCTGAGCATTTGTATCATATAATTCAGCCTGCTGATTTTCTGAGCATCCGTTGATGAAGCTTACCCCCAAGGTTTTGCAATTAGATTCGGCCAACAGTGTATCTAAACCTTGACCTTTAATCAATTTGGTGGGCTTTATCTCTAGGTAAAATTTGAGGATATTGGCTATCCATTGGCTCCTCCTTCCATCTACGTCCGGTTGAATGAGAATTTCCTTCACTGAAGCTGAAGGAACATACACAATTATTTTTGAATGCATAACATAGACTCTGAAAGACTTGAGAGCTTTGACCAAAGCATAGGCCTACTTTGCCATCATGTCATATTTTATTTCGATGTCCCTCAATGCCCGACTGAAAAAGGAGATGGGCTACTCCAACCCTTCAACATTTCTTTGTAATAGAACAACCGCCACAATGTCAATTGAAGAAAATGAGAAAATAAAGAAATTCTTTGAGTAATTGGGACTGATAAGTATAGGTGCCTCAGTCAAGGCCTTCTTTATTGGATCAAAGGAATTTCGAGACTCAATAGTCCATTTAACTTCATTTCCGTTCCTCAACATGGCTGTTATAAGCTTTACCAACTCAGTGAAATTAAACAAACCTCCTCAGAAAATCAATCTTTCCCAGGAAAGATTGGACTTCTTTCCTAGATCTCGGAAGTGACAAGCTTTGAATTGCTTCGACTTGGCTAGGATCAATCCTGACTCCTTTGGCTGATACTATGTGGCCCAACAAATTTCCTTCCTTCATGGAAAACAAAGATTTTTGGGGATTTAAGGAGAGACCAAACTTTCTGCATTTCAGGAACACCCTTCTTAAATGCTCACAGTGCTCTCTCTCAGATCGGGAGAAAACTGTAATGTCATTCAGATAGATGACCACGAACTTGTCCCTTTCTCCAATGAAAGCTATATCCATGGCCCGCTGAAAGGTCACCCCTGCATTCATCAATCCAAAGGGCATTTTGTCATACATGAACGTACCCCAAGGAGTGGTGAAGGCTGTTTTTTCTCTGTCCTCGGGCAGGACCGAGATCTGATTGTAGCCCGAAAAGCCATCAATCATGGATATCCTTGATGCACCCGTTACCCTTTGTAATATATGTTCCATCTTCGACAAGGGGTAGTTGTCTTTCCTTGAGCTCCTGTTTAGGTTTCTAAAATCAACATAAAGTCTGATCTCCCCACTCTTCTTCCTTACTGGGACCAGGTTGGCTACCCACTCTGAGTATCTCAAAGTCACAATGATCTGGGCATCTAGCAACTTCTTTACCTCCTTCTCCATAATAGGCAACACCATAGGATTAACTCGTTTCAATTTCTGCCTAAATGGTTTGGCTTCCTCCTTTAGTGGAATCTTGTGCTTGATGACTCTTGTGTCATATGTCTCAAGGTCTTCATAGGTCCAGACAAACACATCGGAAAATTAATTTAATAACCCAGTATACTCGACCCTCTGCTCTTTTGACAGGCTGCTTGACATCTTGACCAACTTTGGGTCCCGTTCTGTGCCAATATTGCACTCAGCCACATCAACATCATCATTTGACGTCTTACCCTTCACTGCCACATTGTTTTTGTCAAACAACATTTCCAAAGGAACCAACCCCTTTGAAATGTGATTGTTGGGCAACTGAACGATATGATGGTCAACAATTTTGTTCAGAAATGCACCAGTATGAGGGTTTATTTCAGAATCAGGATCTTGATCAATATGTAACGCTGAAAACTCATCAACAGTCTCCATGAATCTTTTGATTTCAAGATCATCCTCAAACACTTTCCAATGCTTGACGTTGTTAGGTATAGAGGGTCTATACTTCACTTCTACATCGTACCTGAGTTTAGGTGGTAGAGGAACCCTAAAAATGTTTGCTGAGACAACTAGAGAATCAACCACAGTGTTTTCTCCTCTTGGAATAAATGATATGTTGAAAACTAGAAAAAAACTGTCCATGAGGTCCCATACTTCATTTCTGTTACTCCTAAGTCGAGGGTGTTTGGCTTGATAAATATTTCTGATCTGCTGGATAATCAACTCAACATCTCCAAACACATATATCTTCTCAATTCCCATGTCCTTTGCAACCCTTAACCCCAAAACCAGAGCTTCATACTCTGCTACATTGTTGGTTGTTTCAAATTCCAATTTTTATGATAGAGATATGGTCTCTTGAATGGGTGAAACAAAAACCACTCCAACCCCAACACCTTCTCTAGAAGAGGCTCCATCAAAGAACATTTTCCACACTGAGGTGATTGGAGGAGAATCCTCGCAGGGAGTAATGGGATTTCTAACCTGAAGGGGAGGTTCCAAGGTGTTGGTGAGCTGCAATAGGCTGGATCCCAAATAAGTATCAAGGGAAAAGATAGGATGATTGGTGGGATCTGCTTTGTTACTGACAATGTAGTCCAACTGAGCTTCTCTATACAATTTCCTATGTTCCCCTCCAAACACTGGAATGGTAGCATATGTGAGGTCCATTTGTAATGTTCCCCCAAGTATTTTTATCCAATACCTTGAAAATAGCATGCCAAACTTGGGAGGAACATCATCCACCACAATATCCATGACCACACTTTTCATAGGCAGCTGAAACAAGGTCAACACCAAATCTTTTATGACCCCAAGACATTGCACCATCCTAGAATCAAAAGAGTACAAATCATGATAAGCTTTTGTGACTTCCAGCTCGAGTTCTTCCATGACAGATTTGGGCATGATATTATGGGAAGCTCTTGAATCCATCAAACAATTATGTAGCACTTTGTCATGTATGTTCAGTGATGTGTAGAAGGGAGGGGATGAATCATCACTATATTCTACCAGAGGACCTAAGATGACTGTTGGCTTTTCGTCTTGGATGTTTACTGAGTATATGGAATGGCAGGGTGGCTGGGGCTACAATAGCGTAGAGAGGGATTTTTTTAAGTCTTCGTGCTTGAGTAGATTTGAAAGGGGGACATGGATCCTAATATTTTGAATTTCATGCTCAAATTTAAAAGAGTAACGGGGCTTCAAAATTTATTTCACCTTAGGGACGGGGTATTTGACTATTGGTAGGGGATTTTGAGCTTTCTTTCCTCTGTTGTTGTTCACTGCATCTTTAGCAGGCTTCTCTGCTATGGAAGGCTGATCAAGGATGAAAAACTTCCCTTCTTTCTTCTTAGATTGGAGGTTGTATTTATTGGGACTATTGTTAGCCTTATCCCCCTAACTCATTTCATTTATTTGGTTGTCCATGAGGGACTGCTCGTATGCGGCTTGAGTCAAATGGGGAAAAGGGGAGGTGTCCACAATACAATGATTTCAGGGTCAAGGTCCTCTTCTTCCCTTTCTTCATCAATAACAAGGTTGTTCTGGAGGGGGTTCTAGATTTTTTTATCATCCCTATCTCTGCTTCTAGGTTCTCTTGGGAGAATCTGAGGGACATTGTTGTTCGACCTTCTGAAGTTACCTCTATTATCAGTGTTTTGGGGATTTATGTGTGTTTTCTTCCCTTCTGTTTTCATTTTCTCCATCTCTGCAGACAGGGACTTTACCATCTTGGTTAACTCATCTACTTGAGGGTGAGAGGTAGAAGAACTAGAGGTTGAGACCTCAGATATTTATCTCCCTCTGTCTCTGTCGGATTTTTTCCTCAGCATGTCAACTGCCAACATATTAGATTCTACCTCCAGGGTTGCATCTTGCATAAGATCTAGGGAAGCAGCTCTTATTTCTATCAATAGGAGGAAAAAATCAAGGTCGAAAGCGCTAGCATAAGTAATTTTAGCAGAGGCTTATGTAGGCTTTATCTTAGCAGGGATTTTGTTGTACATCTTGTTGAATCTCTTGGAGAAATTAGAGACAGATTCTCCCTTTTTTCTCTTCAAAGACCCAAGCTCTGTGATATAATACATGAAGTCCTTTTTATCCCCCCACTGTCTCAAGAAAACATCGTTAAGAGCCTCAATCCTAGCAATAGGTCCAAGTGTCAAACCTCTAAACCATTTCCTAACCTCACCATCGAGGCTCTGGACAAAGACTCTCATCTAGACATCTTCATTTTAAATATTGAGGTTGTCTGCATAGCTATAGAAGACAGCAAGGTCCTCTTCAACTGTTATGTCCTCTTCCTCGATGAACTTGGGCATATATTTTAGGTAGTCTCTAGTAGGAAGAGCGTTCATTGGCTGAGGTAAGATTAGAGGGGCGTATCTTGCAGCCACTATGGAATCCATTATGTTTCTAGGAGGATTAGCACCCACCATTGGGATATGAGCTGGAGGGGAACTAGGAGGAGAAAGGGTTCGAACAAGGGAGAATGGAACTGATCTTCCGAGAGGAAAATGGAACTGCAGAGAATTTGGAGGGAAGGATACTGGGCTTGTGGGAAAAAACGTTTCCCTTGTTGTGGTAGCGGTAAGACTAATAGGAGGAGTGGTAAAGCCTGGGGTAGGAAAATCTTCCGAGGTTCTAGGTATGAACCACGGTACAACCTTAGGGGAGAGAGGAGTGACAAGGATTTCTCCCTCCTATCCCAGACTAGGAGGGGAAAACTCAATAGGAACACTACCAAAATTCAAAGTTCGGGAAACTCCAGTGGAAGGTATAACAGTAGAATGCGATGCAAAGATTGGAGTTCCTAAAGGATAATGAAAATCATCAGAAATACATGGTTCAGTAGAAGAAGTACCTCCACGAAGGGCCTTTCCTTTTCTGATAATCTTCTCTGGGTCAGCTTCAGGCACTGCTAAAGGCAGCTGCGGGGTAGACCTCATGTGTCTGCCTCTAGAAGCCACAACTGGAACAGTGGAGTCATCAATAAATTTGTGTCAATAGAGTCACCAGGTGGGCAACTACAATCTTTGATGTACCGAGTTCTGATGCACCTTCAGAACCGGTAAGCTTTGTCATTCAATCCTAGGGAAAATATTCATCTTTGTCCTGGCAGCAGCGCTAGAAATGTTAGCATTGGAAGTCACCTCTGGATTGCAGCAGAGGTAAGCCCAAGGCCCATCAGCTTGTATGTCACAGTAAATGAATTTAAGGGTGGTCGAATGGGAACAGACCCAAGAGAATATCGCTTTAACTAAGAAATATGGGTTGGCATGCATAGACAAGTGAGGTCTTGATCTAACTCCAGTCAGATATTTGTAGCATAGTGGTGAGTAAGGGGAAGAACTTAAGGAGGATGAAGAGGTCTACTATGGGCATCCGATCTTTCAGCAACCTAATGAGGAAACACTTCAAGAAAAAGATTCTCTTGGACCCAAAGATTCAACAAACTGAATGCAATTATCACTGAAATGAGATCAAACATACATCACAATTCACTAACAACAAACCTACTGGATCTTCCATGCCCGAGTCATCCAGTGTTTGGAGGGAAAATATAACACAAGAAACTGATTATAACTAGTCGCGATGCCACTATGATCGAACCTACATCAAAAAAACATAACTACTCTCAACCGGATCATCCATGCCCAAGTGTTCTAACACAACTGTTACAAAAAAAGAAAAAAGAAACTAACTTTCATTAGAAAAGAAGTCTCAAATGCATACACATAACCATAGAACCAGAATGTTCATTAAAAATTTACAATATGGGAGCCTAGCGCAACCATTGACCCTTTACGCAATATCAAAATTGAGTCTATATACTCAAAATAACCTACCCTTTACAGAAACACGTTCTGATCGCTGCATTCACGGCTTCGTGTCTTCTCCATCTCTTGTCAGACAACACTTGCATTCTTCTGTCAGACGCGACCTTAAATCGGTATGGGTTCTGCAAAAAACCTTATGATAGAGTGGCCTTGGGCTGATAGCCTACTTCCTCGACTGATGCTTCCATGTCTTCCATTTACAGGGTGAAACGAGGTTCAACTACCTTCTTTAGTTCCATTAACTGCCTTCATTGGGATTGGGACGAGTCCGGACATTCATGAATTCCCTTGGGTGGCGCTCCTGGCTTGCTGAGTTAATCATGGCACCTTCTTCTGCAGCTAATGTGAACGCTCTCAACCCCTTGGGTGTGGCTCTTTTCAACGACCCCATGTGACCGCGGGCTGTGATCTCATGCCTATCCCACATGTTATTTCAAGGCTTTCCACTTTAGGAGTTTTCACTCCACCTTGAATTCAATATCGCGATGCCCGAAATCGCGAAGCGACTGGTGAGATTGGTGATCAGGCTCAGTTTAAGATGGACGACCATGATCTTCCCCCGACCACACAAACTGCCAGCCAAGTGGTGAGCACTAGCCCCCTTTTCCTGGACTTGCTTCCTTTGTGACCGGGTTCTAGGACCGTGGGTCTGATTCCTAGGTGCTTTCGTGATTTCTCTCTTTGGGGGAAAAAGATGCTGCTCCTAGGAAACCTCCGATTCGCGAAATCGCGAAATCAAACTTTCGCATTTCGAGGCTTCAGGTTGTGGATGCGCTTCTTGATGAGAATATCAAAATACCAATCCCCGAAATCGTCAATGTCAGATCAATGGTCCTCTGCCCCTCGCAATCGGATGTCTCGGATCAAACCTTGATTGTGGGACCTCCTCCCATCGACACTCCTGGTAAAACCTTTCTCTATGCTGGATCCTGCGCCATGTGTCTTCCCTAATGGATGGACCAACTCTATTTGCGAATTCGCATTTCGTGAATCCTTGCAACTCGACCCTTTGACCCCTTCTGACTCGCGAAATTGCGACTCTGCCTAATGCTATTCCTTGTGCAACTCTGTGATCGCAATCACCTGATGACCGTCGATCTGCTCCATTGATGGATCCTCGCCATTGAAAACTAGTCTTTGCCCACTCGCTTGATTTGTGTTCATACTAGACCATTTCAAATTTTGTGCTCTAAGCCCATGACTATGGCCTATGTATACAAAGGATCGAATGACTGTATAGAGGCTGGAAAAACAGGGAGATCGGGGCATTACAAGCATGGAGGGGGAAAACAAAAATGATTATACAAGTCGAAGGGGCTAAAATTTTAAGAAGTTGTCTGCGAAAGTAGAGAGACAGGGAAAAACACAGTCTTAGGTAGAAAACGCATACTCACAAGACCCTGACAATATTAAGTGCTAACACATTCCATGTACATATAGACGCATCAACCATAGAACTTGTAGCTTCCTGCTGCATCCAGGAGCGGGGGACTTGGATCACCTGATAGCATTTGCGAGCAGGAAGCTATCAGACTCGGAACATAACTATAGCACGACAGAAAGAGAAGGGCTATCTATGGTCTATGCACTGCAAAAGTTCAGACATTACTTGTTGGGGAAACACTTTAAGATGTTCACAGATCAGTCGGCACTGAAATATCTAGTCAACAATCCAGTGTTGGGGGGGG
>CBVK0100262902.1:0-16798 GCA_900067695.1 Picea abies
TAGGGATGAGTGACACTTGGACGATGGAAAATGTTTAGAGGTTTGCCATTAAAAATTAATTAATTAATGATTTAGGAAATTAGGTTAGTCTCAAATTTCTATAAAAGAAAGGGAAAGGAAGGAAGAAGAGAGAAAATGGTTAGCGTAATGTTACGCTGCCGAATTGTGGCTTGACGGGTTGCTTGTGAGGAGTTGGGTTTATCTCAGCTGTGTTGGAGTGGTAGCTCAGCCATGGAGGCGAGCTGAGACACTAATCTATCTCTGGTTCTTGTGTGGCCCCTTTGCGGCTCGAGGGGCTAAGGGGGAAACAGAGTACCCCTAGCGTTTGGCTGGGAGGTACCGATGAGTCCCTTACGGTCAGCGAGCAAGAGGAGTATGGAGAGCAGGACGCGGTACAAAGTGCGGGACGTCAATCCGAAGGGAGGGGCAAAAAGGCTCAGGTACGCTTTTCATTTGAATGGTAGGAGGAATGGTTTATCATGATGTTCTGAAATTTTCTGATATAGATATTATAGTATTCTGGTATTATGGTCTAGCATTGATATTTCGTTTTATCATGATGTTCTGAAAATTTCTGATATTGAAAATTTATTATACACTGTGAGAACTTCTTTCTTGGGTCGTTGATCTTACAGTGGGTGTTTTGTTACTATTCTTGTGTGTTTTTGCAATTTGATTTTAGGCGTTCTGCCACTGTCGTCTTAGGCGATTAGCAAATTGATTTTAGGCGCTTTTGCCTTTATTATCTCGTGCGTATTTGCAACTGATAGGGGGGGGGGCGATTGACCTGTGTTTTAAAGGTTTAAATGATCTGTGTTTACTGAAAAATATCTGGGTGTTTTTGATCAGCGATTTAAAGGTTTAATGGTCTGAATTTGCTGTCATGTGTATGCCGAAATTGTCTGCATTAGTTATCCTTGCTTTCTGGAATTTATCTAAATGGTATTTGTTCTGTTCAATGTTCAGGGAGGTTTTAAAATCTATTGGGCATTTCGTATCCCTTATTGCTGCAAATTTCGTTTTCCATTATGGCATGCCTGTAAATCGTGTTGCCTTTCATTTCTTGAATTACTGCGTGCCTGTGTAATCGTACTGCTTATCGTTTGGATTGTTGCGCTCCTATGAACTCGTGTGACCCTTCGTTGGATTATGTGACATGTGTGGTTAAAGGAATAGTCCTGTTTCTGCTCCCTGTGTGCTAATCAGATCAGTGACTTAGTCAAATAGCTGGATCGTTTCTTTACACACCAACTCTCACCCGCTGCATTCTTCAAGTTCAGTCGGTTGAGAAAGTTACTTCTTATTAATTATTTTATTTCACTGATTTAATGCGGCATGACTTCTTAACTTAGAATGGGAGGTTATAGTTGATTCAATTTTGGATTCTGGAACGAAATGTTGAGGCCCAAAGCCGAGGAATCCCCCCAGCTGATGTAATGTGTGGGAGCGTGGCTAGGGTTCCGTGTTTTTAAGTCCTGTAACATTCATATGTAGTTAATGTAGTAAGGAAGGGTAGGGTCGCCAGTTATTGACATTGATGAATACAGGGTAACGGTGGTTCTGTGTATCCTTTCGCCTTGATGCATGGATAGGGGTACAGTGTAAGGGAGCAGTTATTAAATTAAAGGGTCCTGAATTGTAGCGGTAGTGCTCGAGAATTTATTCAGTAGCGAAAGCCACTGGACTAAGCTGTGAGGTTATTCTAGTCACATTTTTTATAGTTAGGGTAGCGTAGATTCTGGTCGGAGCTCACTTTGGCATCTACAGCATTGAATACTGGGGTGGGATGCAGGAACGTAAATTAATCTTTAAGTAATATGTGTGCCGAGTAATAGAGAATAGGTAATATGGTCAATTGTTGGCGATAAGGTATTTACAATGTGATGCCTTGAATTTTAGGACAGCTTACGGTTGGGTTATGACCATTTAGAGGTAAGGTCGTTATTGTTATTGCTTTATATAGGTAATTGTGCAGCTATTGTCTTAAATCGATTTTAGTTATGGTCGTATTTAAATACTGTTTTTATGGATACTCACCCTTTTTCATTATTGCCCTTTTATTTACTGTCATTTGAATTTGCGATTTATATACTGCCAATTTCAACTATGAAGTTATCTTGTTAAGTTTGAGTAGGGGTTACCTATAATATGGTGATAATTTTAATGGTGGAGCCATTGTTTTATATCAATTTTTAGTCATCGTCATCCTTAAATATTGTCTTTTATATGGATATTACGCCCCTTCAGTATTGTCCTTTTTCCATTGTCATTTAATTCGAAACGGTGATGATGCTGTCAAATAGTATTGTTGACAGATGTTAATCGATGCCCATGATGCTGTTAAATCACTTAGTCATATTGGTGAGGTCACTGTAAGGTCGAACATTAAATTCTGTTGCATGAACGGCATGCATTTTTGCAATAGTGGTTGTTCCTTTTTGCACGATTGGTATTGATAAAAAAATAAATAAATAAGTTCCTGTTGCATGATGTTAAGATTAAATTTATGTTGAATGCTTGGTATATAATTTACTGCCTTACCCATCGTTGCCTTTTTAAAATAATTGATTGCTAACGATACCGATAGTATGAAGCTGGGATGTTCTATGTATATCGCTTTTTATAGTGGTTAATTTTAAGTTGTCGTTTTAATGTATGGATAATTCTGTACCATGATCTTTAATATTGTTATATTTTCGCCTGGTCTTTTGAGTATTGTTATGGCTAGATATGGACGTTCCCACTTATGATGTTAAATTTTAACATGATAATGGTAGGCGTTTTTAAACTTGATGTCTTTTTAAAACATGATGATTTTATTAATTTTTAAATCGGAGGATAATTATAAATGTGATGTTATTACCATTATGAGGTTAAAAATGAGGTTATTTACTGCAATAATAATGAACTTTGATCATAAGTAAACATCGAAGTGTGAGCTCCTCTTGTTCGTCTGAAGGTTTCTATTTTGTTCGGTCATTGTCGGAGTCCTTCAGACATGCGCGTCTATAGATTTAGTGGTTGTCTTGAGTTGTTGTCGTACCTGGATGAGATCGTTATTTTTCCTAGTCTGCTTGAGTCGGATGGGATATAGTCACGCCCTGGTAGCTTTAGGAGACCTGTCTGTGTGTGGTTTTTCTGCGTAAGAATCCAGTGCCGTATCAAGAGTCTCGGGCCCTTTGAAGACAGGGTTTCCACTCTTGCGACACACCTGACAGAAATAGTAAACTCTACTGTTGGATTCTTCCGTCTGGGACTGTACTGTACATTAACACCTGGTGTCATTTTTCTGCTTACAGTTGCTAGTTGTACGCCTTATGTCTAGGGGCGTTTATTGCTTGTGGTCACTGTGATATGTCGGGATTGTCTTGTTGTGTTCGTCTTGTTTGCGTCTTGTTGGTTGTCTAGTGGCGTCGTACTATTAGGTGTGTTGTTACTCCTACACGCGCACACACACCTTACACACAAAAAAAATATTTGCACCTGCTACTAGAATGGTTGTCGTAACGAGGAGGATCGTTACACATGCACTAAGAATGACAACAAGCATAATCCTATAATAGCACTAATCCATATTATTTTGAGAAAAATATGAAGGCATAATATAAAAGATATGTAACAAGGAGATACATAGAGATATGGAGAGGATTATAGTAATACATTAAAACTCTGATTTTATTAATGACTATCTAGAATACAAAAGATTGTAAAATGCAAAGAACACAAGCTATCTAGAATGGTGGTAGCTTATCTATAAAGAGAGATGTGTTGACTATGCTCATTTATAAGGAGTTGATTACAATGACGTCCCAAGTCCATTTTAATGTAAAGCATAAATGAGAAAACCATAAACATCCAAAAACCTAACCCTGGAAGATGAAACGCCAAAAGTTTTGTGGCCCCTGATGGGGATAGTTGATACGCCAACTTCCCGAGGGTGAAACTTTTGCATATGATCTTCGTTTGGGGCACTCAATACCCTGTCGAAAAGGTCTAGTTGAAGAGTAAATATTCAGAATGGCCCAATACATTCCAATAGAGATTTATTGTGTGTTTCCAAGTAAAAATAATATTGTTTAGGGTCTCAAAATAGCCTCAAAAGTTTGAGACCCAAAAAACTATAGAAAAACTGCCAAGATGAAAACTATAATTTGATCTAGTGGAATAGGTGTGTGACCACCAATATCCACTTGGATCTATCAACTTCTAATTACAATAAAATAATGAAAACATGACCATGTATATCCTTTTACCAAAACCCATTGATAATTAAAACTTAATTTTTTTTCACATGTTCCATATATGACCCAGGAGGATCTAAGGAATGCTCATAGAGGTCCTAGGGGATCCATAAATTCTCAACATTTTACCATCTCAAATATTCTAAAAAGGACATTATTTTGTAGATATCATCGCCATCATTCCAACGGTACAAACGACAAGTTAAACAAAGTTTGTATGCAAAAGTTATGGGTAGTCAAAGTTCAATTCAACCTAGGTCAAAGTCAAAAGTTAAAGGGGTAAAAAAGACACATGTCATGACCATATAGTGACACATGGAATGACCATACAGGTCACATGGCCACTCCCCAAGGTGCCACATGAATTCATCGTTCAGGTGACTAGACAGTTGAGTTGTACCTCCAAGTGGACGAATGGTTCATTGACATGTGGCATTAGATAGCCAATGAGAGGTTTCCAGGTAGAAGCCCCTCATTGGCCAATGATGGTTTATGTGTTGTAAAATTTTAGAGTCAATAGGGTTCAACCCCATGACCTCCATAGCTCTAAAATCTTAAAAAATCCCCACAACCAACATGCCATGCAATAGTTCTTATCTATATTATGGCATATAATTTATTTAATCTAATGAAAGGCTTTAGATGGGGGAAGAAAGGGACCAAGGGCTAGCCCCCAGCCCCTGTTTTTATACTATGGTATGCAACCAATACCTATAGTCTATGAGGGAGCTATCAAATAAATGTTGATGGGTTTAATATTGTATATGGTATATATAATATACCATACTACATATGTAACAAATGCTAACCATATGCCATTATATATGGTTTATATAACCATATATTAAAACAAATAACCACCAAATATGATTTGGAACATAATAGAACCTAGAAAGTCTACTAATTTAGTGGGTGGTTTAACCACTAAGACAAATGATCCATATTTGTCGGAGATACCTCTAATTTTAGAATATAGTTGCTAGCTAATTCGGGAGGCAGTTTAAGGATCATGGCCTATTTAATGGGAATGGATCCAAATACTCTAACACACATCCCAAGGTAGAAAACACATCCCTATGCACATATTTCGAAGGTGCAAGAATCCAGAGACAGGGCATATATCACGAGATGGTATGGAAGTATGTGCAAGTACAAGCCAAGTTTGGTGTTGCACCATAAAATGTGCCACATGGTACCTTGACGGAATTTCAAGTGTTTTATATCAATTCTGCATGATTTTTCAGAAGGATAATGAATATGAGGTCTATTTTGTGATTTGAGTTAAATTTTAAATGTTTTCTCTCAATTTTTCATTAATGAGCATTTAATGCATTGTTTTACGTGCCAAAGAGCGTAAATTTGAGCTAGTTTGAAAATTGGTTGACTTTATAGTCAAAAGTTTCTTAATTTCCCAAGGATTTCAATGATGAAGTTAGTTTCTTGTTTTGAATAATGAAATTTAATAGAATCCATTAAAGTGGCATATGTGAGTCGTTTTACAGGTGTTTTTGATACTTGAGATGGAGAAGGCAGTTTTCATTGGATTGAATGGAACTTAAAGATCAAACAAAAATATGTAATTTGAGTTCTTTTATTTTTTGTTGTGTCATCTCACTATCATTAAGCAAGCTAATATTCAGTTTGTGATTTTTTGGGTTCAAAGCACATCATCAAAATTCTACAAACCACCCCAATACGATCAGTAAATTATTTTAGATCAAGTTAGATACTGCATGTATATATGTAAAGAAATAAGTGGTGTCTAAGAATTTTTGGATCAATTTGGTATCGCATCTAATTTTGGTGTGCATTTCAATTTGTTGTTGTGATGATATCTAAAAGTTCAGTTGGTGAAGATATTTAAGTCTCTTTTCAAGAAAAAAAGATGAGTAAATTTATTATGAAATTAATATTGCAGAAGAACATTAGTCAGAAAATCGAAAGAGAGAATTATGATTTAAGAATCTAGTTGCAAGATATTGAGGAAGACAAGAAAAGGCTGCAAGATCAACTGTTATGTCATGAATATTTCCACATGAGTATTTTTCATAAACTAGAGAGAAAGTTTTATACGATATCATCAATTAGTAAAGTTGGAAAAACAGAGAATGAGATAGTCTCTCTTGCACTATCTCCCTCAAAGAACATGATTGAGAAAGAAAAATATTCATATTCCCATCTAGATGGAGAGTGCTTGAGGGTAGCTGAAGCAAATATAATCTCATATGAAGAAAACCTACATAAGCAATTGGCCTTACCTTCTAGTCCAAAGAAGAGTAACATGTGCAATTCATCTTCAGGGGAAGATGTGCATGCTACAGGAGAAGGAATGAAGTCTTCTTCTACTGGTGAATGGTCTAGTTATCCACGTGCTTCCCATGGAACTAGAAACCATGATGTGGAGAAGTATCTGAGAAGATGTTCGATGAAAGTAAATCCCTCTAAGAATAAGGAAGATCATTTCTCAAGCCATACGAAAACAAGGAATGATAAGAAGGGATTGTGGAACAAGACACTCTACTCTTATTATGGTAAGAGTGAACACCATATTGAGAAGTGTTTGACACTTTACCCACACTTATGTTTGAAGTAGAACAAGAAATATGTGATGACAATTGCAATACCACAAAAAACATCTCCAGATGAAGTCAATGGTCTTACTGAAAGGCTTGGGAAATAATAATTATTGATGGTTGGTATTGGAAAAGTGATATATGAAGACATTGAAGAATGGTTCGTGGATAGTGGCACATCTCACCACATGACTGGGATAAGATCAATATCTTTTACTTTCTCATATTATAACACATATTGATTTGTGGGATCTGGAACCAACACTAGAAAATCAATAAGAGGGTATGAATATGTAAGATTCCAAATCGAGTCAGGAGGATTTTTGGGAATCAAACATATGTTGTATGTTCCATACTTAAAGGAAAACATGTTCTTGGTTGCAGTATTTTATGATGATGGTTATGCAGTCACATTCTAGAATGGTTAAATACTTGTGTGTTGAAGGGAATCTACTCCATAAATGGGAATAGTTCTTGGTATTCACAAGGAGAGGTTATACATGTTACTATGAAGACCGATACTTTGGTCTAATGGTTGGATTCGACATTTGATTCAGCATCAAATTGAATGTCAGATTCAACATAATTGTTAGAGGCATTATCAGAGGTCGGAAGCTACGAGACTCCTCCCAGTACACTGGGGAGAATGAGTCCATAAGTAAAACATATTTAAAAAAATTGTAAATATGTATATTTGTAAATATAATATGCATATGTGTAAACATCCTAAAGTCTATTAGAAGGATTGCATGTCAATAATTGTAAATTAAAAGGGTGAGAAGGACTCTATAAATTTGTATATTGCCACCTTGTATGAGTGAGAGGAATTTTGTAAAGAGAGTTTCTATATTGCCACTTTATATGATGTAAAGAGTGAGAGGAACTTCATTAGAGATTTATAGATAGCCACCTTACACCTTACACTTTGTTATGAAGTGAGAGGAATCTTGTTAAAGAGATTTCTATATAACTACCTATATACATATTGTTTTACAGTGAGAGGAATCTCGTTGTAAATATTTTAAAGCCTTTAGACAACAATATGGACAATCGTATTGTCTTTTGATCAGATAAAGGGATACATATGTATCAAACGGTCTAAGATAACATTCTTGATTCTAAAGAACTGAAAGTGAAAGAACAAAAGTATGAAAGCAATTGGAGCATGTAGTTCAAGAATGGAAAGAGCATCGAAGTAGTGCAAAACTTTCTAGAGTTAGTAAAGGAGAAGTAATCCACTTCAGGAAATAAGAGACACATGAAGGTGCATGCTATAAAAATATTTAAATACTATGTAATGTTCATGAAGATGTATAACTTGAACATAAGCAATCAGGTACAAATGATAACAGTAAAAGCATAATTGTTTTTCAAGGCAGAAGCGACAATGAACATAGTATTCATTTAGGGAATTCTACAGACACATCAAGAAATATAAGAACAAAGAGTCATATGAGAAAGGAATAGATCAAATTTTGACTTGGTTTCATATTGGTCAAGTTAGAATATCTATTGTAGAATGAGATGGGAGTGGATGTTGAAATACATGGCATAGGTATTGCAGAGATTCAATGAATAAGAATTTTGTTGTCAGAGAATCTATGAGCCATAACTGGAGCTATATATAATATTATCTATAGTGCCAGAGGCCAGTGTTCGATCTATATTCTATAGAATCAGAAAAAAATACAATGATCTAGTACCTTAGATCGATCACCCAAGATGAAGACTTATTCCAAAAGAATCAACATGATGGAAGAGTAAAGAAGCTTCATCACTAAGTTACTGATCAGAACATTTTAGTAAGATGCAAGAGTGAGTTAGATTTATCATCAGTAAGTTCTTGAATATATATACTTTTGGAGGTCCAAAAGTTCTTCAATGGGAAGGTGTGATCTAGGAGGATCTAAGGAACACTCACAGAGGTCCAGGAGGATCTAGAACACTCATAGAAGTCCCAGGGGATCCATAAACGCTCAAAATTTGACTGTCTCAAATCGTCTAAAAAATGGCATCATTAGGTAGAGATCGTTTTCATATTTACAATGGCACAAATGGAAAGTCAAATGAAGTTTGTATGCAAAAGTTATAGGAAGTCAAATTTTAAGTCAACCCAAGTCAAAGTCAAAAATCAAAAGGGGTAAAAAGGATGTGTCATGTTCGTACAGTGACACATGGCACGATCATAAAGGTGACATGGACACACCTCAAGGTGCCATGTGGAAAGATCGTATAGGTCACTAGATAGTCGATTCATACTTCCAAGTGCACGAATGGTTCATTGACACATGGCATTGGATATCCAATGAGAGGTTGCCACATGGAAACCCCTCATTGGCTAGTGATGATTTATGTGTTGTTAAATTTTGGAGTCAATAGGGTTCAACCCCATGACCTCCATATCTCCAAAGTATTAACAAAATCCCCACAACCAACATGCCATGCAATAGTTCTTAACCATATTATGGCATATAATTTATTTAATTTAATGTAAGGTTTCATATAGGGGGAGAAAGGGGACAAGGGCTAGCCTCCATCCCCTAGTTATATACGATGGCATGAAACCAACACCTATAGTCCATGAGGGGGCTATCAAATAAATGTTGGCGGTTTTAATATTATATATGGTATATGTAATATAGCATACCACATATGTAACAAATGCTGACCATATGCCATTATATAACCATATATTAAAACAAATAACCGCCGAATATGATTTGAAATGAAATAGAACCTGGAACCTCCACTAATTTAGTGAGTGGATTTAACCAGTAACCCAAATGCTCCACATTTTTCGGAGATACCTCTAATTTTAGAATATAGATGCCAGCTAATTCAAGAGGTAGTTTAAGGATCGTGGCCTATTTAATGGGCACGGATCCCAGTACTTTGACACACATCCTGAGACTGAACACAAATGCCTATGCATAGATTTCTAGGTGAGCATATCCTAAGACATGGAATAGATCTCAAGATGATATGAAAGTATGCAAGTACAAACCAAGTTTGGTATTGCACCATAGAGCATGTCAAATGGTACCTTGACAAAATTTCAAGTGTTTTATATCAATTCTACATGATTTTTCACAAGGACCATGAATATGAGGTATGTTTCGTGATTAGAGGTCATTTGTAAAGCTCTTTTCTCAATTTATCATTAATGAACATTTAATGCATTATTTTGCATGCCAAAGAGCGTAAAATTGAGTGAGTTTGGAAATTGGTCGAATTTATAGTCAAAAGTTTCATAATTTCACAAGGATTTCAATGGTGAAGTTATTTTATTGTTTTGAGTAATGGAATTTAATAGAATCCATTAAATTGGCATATGTGAGTCATTTTACATGTGTTTTTGATACTTGAGATGGAGAAGACAATTTTCATGGATTGAATGGAACTTAAAGATGAAACTAAAATATGTAGTTTGAGTTATTTTATTTTTATTGTGTCATCTCACTATCATTAAGAAAGCTAATCTTTAGTTTATGAATTTTTGGGTTTAATGCACATCATCAGAAGTATGCAAACCACCCCAATACAACCCAAAAACTCATCATCAAAAGTATGCAAACCACCCCAATACAATTAGTAAATTATTCTGAATCAAGTAAGATATTATGTGTGTGTGTGTGTGTGTGTGTGTGTGTGTGTATTCTAAGAATTTTCAAATCAATATACGAAATGAGACCAACATTTAACATAGATTTACTTTCCAACATTAATAATTAATAGTTATATTTTTTATTTAATAACTATTTATTATAAATATTATAATTGTGTCAAAATTTAATCTCTTTAAAATACAAAGATGGAATAAACCTTGATTCAATAATAATGTTATAACAATGAAATGATTACAATTTCAAAAACAAGTCAACAATTATGTCCTTTTTAAGACGTTCTTATAAATATGAGACAAATATTTCACATGGAAAAAATATTCTACTAATGAAAATATGGATTGATATTTAATAAAGTATTATTAGATACGAATTGTTAATGTTAACAAGTGCTACATGGGAGCGTAGTTCCTGCTAGGTTGGGATGGGAGTAAATGAGGCCGAGTACAAACACGTGGATAGCAAGTTGAAATACATGTGTTTTTCATGCAAAACATAGTATTCCCGAATTATCTCTCCCTGAAATATATAAAAAATTATCAACATTTAAAAGGTTCTTGGACACACAAATTTATCATTCTCGAATTAGTTTTCTTTCCATACGTTTGTGGAGAGAAACACAAAAAAATAGTAGTAATTTTTTTTACATAGGTTCGTGGAAAAAAACACAAAGAAATTTGCATCCCCGAATTAGTTATCTTTAAAACAAGGGCTCCTGGACACAAAAGAAATTGAAATTTATCAAATTATAGGTTCCTGGACAACATAAATTATACTTACCAAATATATAATTTTATAAAGTAGATATTTAGTTTTATACATACGAAATATGTACTTTTATAAAGTATGCGGATGAGATTTTATAGATCATGCACAGAGCCTTCATTCCATACTTAGCTGGTTTTTGGATTGTGGGTTCTCGAGCTGGCAGGCTGAAAATTGGGCCTCTGATGTTTCGTTCCCTACAAATAGCACCGACAGTTCTGCGGTATACAAATTGACAAGCAGAGTTGCGCACTTTAGAAATTTATCACAAATTAATAATGTTTGTTACATATCTTTGGAAATTACATGAACATTTAAAAGCATACAATAGAATAGCAATAACATCTGTTACATAGGTTCGTGGAGAAAAACACAAAAAAAATAGCATTCTCGAATTAGTTTGCTTTAAAACAAAGCCTTTTCTTGGACACAAAAAATTTAGCATTGCCGAATTAGTTTTCTTTACATACGTTCATGGAGAGAAACACAAAAAAATAATAGTAACGTTTGTTACATAGGTTCGTGGAAAAAAACACAAATAAATTAGCATTTCTAAATTAGTTATCTTTAAAACAAGGGATCCTGGACACAAAAGAAATTGAAATTTATCAAATTTTAGAAAGTAGATATTTAGTTTTATACATACGAAATATGTACTTTTATAAAGTACGGGGATGAGATTTTATAGAACATGCACGGAACCCTCATAACATACTTAACCAGTTTTTGGATCATGGGTTCTCGGGCTGGTGGGCTCAAAATTGGGCCTCTGTTGTTTCGTGCCCTACAAATAGCATCGAGAGTTCCGTGATATACAAATTGACAAGAAGACTTGCGGACTATAGAAACTTATCAAAAAATAAATAATGTATGTTACATATCTTTAGAAATTACATCAACATTTAAAAACATACAATAGAATAGTAATAACATCTGTTACATAGGTTCGTGGAGAAAAATACAAAAAAAATAGCATTCCCGAACTAGTTTTCTTTAAAACAAAGGGTTCTGGACAAAATAAAAATTGAAATTTATCAAAGTATAGGATCCTAGACACCCAAAAGTTTATCATACAATAGAATAGTAAGAACGTCGTGCAAGACAAAAAATTTAGCATACAATAGGACACAAAAAATGTACCAGACCTCCATACTTAGCTAGTTTTTGGATCGCGGGTTCTCGGGCTGGCGGGCTGAAAATTGGGCCTCTATTGTTCCGTGCCCTAAAAATAGCACCGAGAGTTCTGTGATATACAAATTGAGAACCAGACTTGCGGACTATACAAATTTATTAACAATAAATAATGTTTGTTACATATCTCTAGAAATTACATCAACATTTAAAATCATACAATATAATAGTAATAACGCTTATTACAAAGGTTCATGGAGAAAAACACAAAAAGTTAGCATTCCCGAATTAGTTTGCTTGAAAGAAAAGGCTTATGGACACAAGAAAAATTGAAATTTATGAAAGTATAGGTTCCTGGACACCCAAAAAGTTAGCATTCAGTAGAATAGTAAAAACATCGTGCAAGACAAAAATAATTAGCATACAATAGGACACAATAAATGTAGCAGACCCAAATCAGTTTTCTCTAGAACAAACAAGAAAGGTTCCTAGACATCCAAAATTTAGTATACAATAAAGGCATTCCCAAATCAATTTTCTTTGGAATTTATCCAAAATTAATAATGTGTGTTACATCTTTCTGGAAATTTAAATGCGTTTGTCATATAGACTGGGATTGGGGCTCCCGCATACCATAAAAAAAAATAAGTACAAGAATTAGGAATGTCGAAAGAAGAAGTGCACGACGATAGAGAGGAAGACATGAAAAGAAGAAATTGGAAGTTATGAGTCTTTGGTTACAGTTTTCTATTTAAAGAGGTCATAAGTGGATTGATAAAGAAAACAAGATGACAGTATAGACTTAAACTGGATTGATAAAGAAAACAAGATGCCAGTATAGACTTACTATGAAGTTGATGCATTTTTGTTGCTATCGTCGATGGTCAGTGGAGTCCTGTTGACCGGTTGTTTCCTTTCCTAGATGAGGTTTTCCATTCTCTGTTGGAACCATTATTCGATGTAGCTTTTCATGGGGTCCATGCTGATTTCATCCCAAATTTCTATGTCATAATGGTTGTTTTCTAATTTCCTTAGATCCATTGAAATACTATTCAAACTCTGTTCAATATCTTCATTATGTGTTGCATAGTCTAGTACCAAGTGTTCATGCTCATCTAGATGATGTTCAAGTATGCCGTAAAACTTTTAAAAAGACAACCCCTTTAAAATATCAACTTGTTCCTATAAGGATTCTTTGGTCATTGACAAGGATTTGACATTTAAGTTTGGGTCTTGAACCTTATTGGTACTTCCATCTAAGTCCATTTGGATCAGGCTTGTGAATAAATCTTCCTTTTCTGATATTAATTGTTTACATGATTTGACAATGAGCTCCAGGTTGTCAACTTTCTTTTGCTAGCTTGCTTTTACTTTTTTGGTCCGCTTTGGGGAGGGGAGTTTCTCTTGTCTTCTTTTCAGTTCTGATGTGTTGACGACATAGTTGGAAAAATGGGTCAGCACCTGTTCACAGAAATACTGATCATTTTTTAAATTCACCTCCAAATGTTCCAGGAAATCATTTTCCTTCTTTATGAAGGAAACTAAATTTTGCGATGTTTCCCAAGCTTTGGTAACTAGCTGCATTCTTTTGTTGATGTTATTCTCTATAAGAGATCTAGAGCATGAAAGGAGGGTAGAGAATAATTTCATCTTCACTGCAGTGGTAGAAGGCACGATTTTTTCCAAAGGACTGGAAAATTTTGGGGTTGCAATGAAAGCTTCCTCAAATTCGTTGAGGCGGTCTTTCAAATTGGCATTTTCCATCTCAATTCCTCCAATGGAATCACAATGAATTTCACTAGTTACTTGGTGAAATGAGGATATTTGGGATGACCTCATTTTCCTAAAGTTAATATCTGTGTGAGATCTCTCTTTTCAATGACCATACTTTTAGATTGGATGTAAACAACAACTCTCTGGAATACGAAGGATTCATCTTCGTAAAAAAATTTGGTCTCAGATATTTCCACCACGTATGACCCAATTTTCTACATGTGCTCAGTTTCAATTTCAAGTTGCAGTTGTTCACTTTCAATTTCAAGTTCCTCCACCTACCCTGCATTGTTTTTTCTCTTCTTCGTCAATGGAATTTTGTGAGAACTATCAAATTTTATGCGAGGAGGGTTCTTTCCTCCTCCTTCATTCGAATATTTATGGGTTTCTTTCTTACTGGGGTGGGTCATCGAAGTGATGCTCCATGATGTCATGCTCTTGGGAGTGTTGGCGGGGTACTGGGTACTCTTCTCACTGGATATATTTCCATGTTTTCTGTACAATTCATTCACACTTTGCAATGTCTCTACGTCACAATCGACAGAAGTAGGATTGTTGTCGACACTGTCCCTATCTTGGGTAAAGTGTCTATGGATTAAATAGTTGTTAAATCCAACTGCCAGTAAATGTTCTCGAAAAATCCCATTAGGGTCAAACCCTTTTAGCCTTTCAGCATACATTAGGTTCAGTTTCTTGAAATGGGCGGAAAACTTGTCAATCTTGTTGATGTTTCTACACACGAAGTCTCCGACTTTCCAGGGCAGAGGAATGAACTATTTTTTTTCTTGTCATGGAAAAAATGAAACCAATGGTTGTATTACCTTACTATTTGTGTAAAAAACATCTTATCCGTGATGTGGCATGCAAGGAAAGCATGATTTTCCTTCGAGACAAAGACCATGAGGACACTGTGATTTTCCTTTTGTTCAAGTTTGTCCTTCCAGTTCAAAAACTTGGTTGTTTGGCCAAACATCCGCGGAGCATCCTTTCCTAACAATAAATCTTTGAAAACTGAGACAAAGACATTAAAAACTTCATAAAAACAATGGGATTCATTGTGCCTCCACAGGGCCTCGTACCAAAATGTTACTGGGTCGAATCCACAGTTTATTTTATTGGAAAGAGAAAGTTTTGGAAACATGAAGCAATGCACTATTGTAAAAATTAAGTAGGATGACATATAAAATTTATTTGATTCTTTGAATCGTGACAACTAGGAACAGAGCTCAATTGAAATTATCTTCACCGAATCAAAAATGTATTGTTCCTTGACTATGAAATACAAAATATAAATAATTATATGGGAAATTTTTTCCATGGATGCCTGTCCCATTATTCTTGTAAAAAAACAAGCAATTTCCTGGAATGGATTTCTAAAGGAAGTTACTTGCAACCTTGTGATATATTCAGGAACTGTTGTCGAGTCTTCGAGGAAGTAGGCTAATATGTCCAACCTGTTATCATGTTTTTCTAGAAACTGCTTGTAGTCTTGTCCTGTGAACGTCAATGTTGGCTCTGACAATTTTAACATCTCGTGGAAGACTTGAGGTGACAAAGAAACAAGAGAACGGTCACGTAGTGGAATAATTATTTGGCCTGGAATATATTTTTTGACGCACCAAGAGACCACCTCCTTACAGTAAAAAACCTCAGGGATGCAGCCTACATGAGTGATTCCATAGGTCCAAATCACTTCGTTCTGGGTGGAATGGGATGAATAGTAAAAGTATGCCTTGGACCACTGGAAGTTCTAGTCCTGATGTACAAATATATTTACTGTATCTCCACAAAACTGTTGTTGACCTGTTGCCATAAGTCTACAAGAACATTTGTTTTCTCTAGATGATGAATGAAATGAAAAGTTAGACCTTAGGGATGCAGCCTACATGAGCGATTCCATAGGTCCAAATCACTTCGTTCTGGGCAGAATGGGATGAATAGTAAAATTATGCCTTGGACCACTGGAATTTTTGGTCCTGGTGTACGAAGATATTTACTGTATCTCCACAAAATCGTTGTCGACCTGCTGCCATAAGTCTACAAGAACATTTGTTTGCTCCAGATGATGAATGAAATGAAAAGTTGGAAGGGACAATATAACCCTGCGCAAATATTGGTCCAAAGCATGTGAATGGGAGATGTCCTCGAGACTTTCGTTCATTAATGACAATTTGGACGGCTGTTTCATGATGTGTTGTTAACATTAAACACTAGTAATTGAATACATAGAAATGTGAACATGGTGGATATTGCAATGAGCGATTAAGCATTGTATATTTCTTGAGTGGGCCAACACGACGACATGTGTTTAAGATGAACAATCGGAAGGGACAAAATAACTCTCCTCACATCTTGGTTTAATGCGTAATAATGGGAGTCTGGTCCTGATGTATGAAGATATTTACTGTATCTCCACAAAACTATTGTCGACCTGCTGCCATAAGTCTACAGGTTTACAGTGGTATATCTCACAGTGACAGGTTGACAGTGGTTCCATCATTCTACTTCTACTTCAGGGTGGTAGAACGGGGAAAGGACAGGTGGTTGTAGCCACCTTTCGGTTGTAGCCGGAGAACATAGGGGGTTGTGTCCTGCTTTTAGTTATAGACAGAGAATTGGGGAGTTGGAGCTTCCCTCAGGTTGTAGCCTGAGAATATAGGGGGTTGGATCCTCCTTCCAGTTGCAGCTGGAA
>CBVK0100262910.1:0-16892 GCA_900067695.1 Picea abies
GTAATTCTTCCCTAATTAAATCTTGCTTAATAATCTTTAATCATTTATCTGTTTAGGGGCGTTACAAAAAGAGTTTGATTGTGGGAATCAATCATGGTTAAGGACACATAGTTTGGAGTGAAAAGAATGCATGGACACAACCCAACCTTTAACCTCGAGAAGCAAGAAAAAAATATAATCCATAACTTTTGAAAATAACCATTAGATGATTTTATTGTGTGTTTGTTTGTTGCTTGACTGATTGTGTCTTGGGTTTTTTTTAAGCATGCATTTTGTTAGAAACAATAGGACTACGGAGCAATAAAATAAAACAAATGTGGAAAAAAAACACAAAAGATACACAATACAATAGAGACACAGATTTACGTGGTTCACCCAGTGTGGGCTACGCCCACCAGAGAAATTGCCAGGTCCTTTATTATTATCCAACAAATGAAGGGATACAACCTACAACAAAACCCATTGTAACTTTCTCTTCTTTCTCTCACAGTCTCCTCTCTCAGAATACAATACTCACCATAATGCATAGCCACAATACATTTCCCTCATAATAGAGGGTTGCCTTCTAGGGAAAAAAACCCTAACATAATTTCTATCGTTAGATCTGCGACCTTATAACGAACGGTCCAGATTTGCAATGAAATTACAATATACATTTACAAGGCAATTTTTCCTTCGGGGACTTCACCTCCGAACCCCCACCGGGGGCCCGCTTACCCCCGAACACATTTTACCTTACCAAATTCCCTCACCATCATGCCATTTTTTGCATTTACCTATGCATGCAAGTTTTCCCTTGGTTTTTGTTTTATTTCCCTCATATTTTAGGCTTGAATGAGAACAATCTAGAGTTTGAAATTTTTCTTCTTAAAACCCATCACTCAATTTACCACATTTGCTAACTCCTTGGATATGGACTATGGTCAAACCCTTTGTTTTTTGTCTCTTGTAAGAAACAATAAATGAACAATCTGTCCTGCCTATTTTCAATATTTATCCTATTAAAATCAACCTTGTCCTCAAGTTGAACATGTTGGCAACATTTTCAACCTTATCTTGTTGATTTTTGGGCATGATTTCACTATTTGTAAAGGGTTTCACTCAACAATTGTAAGGAATTGACATGGTTGACTTATTTTCATTGAGTTATATGAATGATGGAAAAATTTGCATAGAAAGTTTTTCCCATTTGACATTAAGTGAAGGCCATGATAGGCTTGGAACTTTTTTTAAGGTAGTTTGAAATAAAAAAAATTAGTATCCTTCATGTAGGTGTTTATTAAATGCATGGTGGAATAGTAGAGGCATTCTTGGCATATATTGCGTGATTAATACAGTTGGATGTTGGTTGTCGTATATAAAAGAGAATGCAATTGTTGGTTGGAAGGTTCTATCTATGATTTTTTTTTTTCTATTATTCACTTTAGTGATCTATATGTGCTTAAGCTCCTCTTTGTAAAATTGCTTCCATTTCCCCTTTAAATTAGATGCATGCAAGGAGGGTTGGTGTTAGGACCATACAATGTACCTTTTTGGCCACACTTTTTGCTATCTTTACACCTTGTTTCACTCACATTTAAACTCACATTATCACCTTACCTTATCTTTCCAAAGGTATATAACTCTCTTCTCGTTACTATATGTTTAATTCATTTTTCATATAATTTTACATTACTCTCGTACTTAACCATTGATCAGAAATGTATAAGTGCTGAAATAGTTCAAACTGCAGATTAACATTGAGGCTTGCTGTTGAAACAACAAGAAGCTGTTACACAGTCTGTGGTTACCGATGCTGAAACAACAACTCACACAAAAGAAGCTGTTACATCCTTCATGGTCTACAATGCTGAAACAACAACTCATACAGAAGCTGCTACACCCTCCGTGGTCAACGATGCTGAAACAACAACTCACACAGAAGAAGCTGTTACACAGTCCGTGGTCAACAATGCTGAAACAACAAGAAGCTGTTACAAAGTCTTTGGTCAACGATGCTGAAACAACAACTCGCACAGATTGACCACAACAGCCGCACCTTGAGCTAGCATCAACCATCGCTACTGCCTGAGAAGTGCTGAAAGAGTCAGAACGCAAATCTCGTGGCTGAAACAGCCCACGATTTGCGATGCTGAAACATCATACAACAACAGTAACAAGAGACAAATAAAGAAGCTGTTACTCCAACCGCAACAACAACACCTCACTCAGCACTTGTAATAGCATTCTGTTGCGGGAGACTAGGATATCCTATTCCATTTTAGAAAGTCAATCTGACTAAGAATAGAACTCAGATGTACACCTGTAATTGGTTGATCAAATTGTATCGAAGGGATTCTCCTCTTTAAATAAGAGGAAATCATCATTCGATATCATCTTCTGTTTTTGCTAAGAAGGATTTACAGAGAATAACGTATTTCATTTCAGATTGTAATATGATACATTGACAGATGAATAAAAGACTGTTCTGAGCATTTCTCTTTAGTCCCTTTAATTTCAGGGGAATCTTGTGAGAAGGGAGGGCCCACCTTCTTCACAAGATTCACCCATTAATTTTGTAGAATGTTGGTGTTATTTTTGTTCATGCCTTGATTAAATTCTGTTTTGCTGAAACACTACTTTACTGAACTCTGTCTTGCTGAAACTCTGCTTTACCGATTGTTACATTGTTTTCATATAATTCATGCTTGGGTAACTGTTAATCATTCTAGTTAGTAATCCTGCTTGGTGAATTTATGAAA
Organism: Picea abies; assembly: GCA_900067695.1. Taxonomy (NCBI): domain Eukaryota; kingdom Viridiplantae; phylum Streptophyta; class Pinopsida; order Pinales; family Pinaceae; genus Picea; species Picea abies. The sequence continues at coordinate 2,742 of CBVK0100262910.1, forward strand.
GCTTGGTAATCAGGGACAGGTGCTGAAAATTCCTGCTTCGAGAATAGGGTCCTGTTCTCTGTTAGAGATAGTTAGCCCTTAGTGCATGTCAATTATTTTAATGAATCCATGAAAGTGTGCTAATCAGAAACGGGTGCTAAAGTTTCCTGCTTAGGGAATAGGGTCCTGTTTTCTGTCCAGAAATAGTTAGCCTTCAGTGTGTGTCAATTATTTCAGCTAAGCAATGAGTTCATGAAGTGTGATGATCGGAAACAGGTGCTGAAGATTCTTTCTTTGGGAATAGGGTCCTGTTCTCTGGTTACAGAATAGTTGGTCTTTCTTCTTGTAGTATCTTGTTGTTATTTTAATGTAATCCAGGATTCTTCAATTAATCATTCCTTTAAACTTTGAGCTCTGCAATAGGTAGGTTTCTTTCCTGTAATTCAAGTTAGAACCTCAGTTTGTTCAAGGCAAAGTGTGATTAATATGTTTTTACTACAACTCTAGGTCACTTTTGAGATTGAGCATATATAGTGCGTGATTACCTTTGAAATAATAGACTTCCCTGGGTTGACAATTTATGTAGCACTTGATTGTTTAATTAAATAAGCAATTATAGTGACCAACATTTTGGTGCCGTTACCAGGGAAGGTAATTATAGATTTCAAAAGCAGTTATGATTTTCCAAATAAAAATATTGCATGAGAGGACGTGGAGACCCCAAAGAGACTGAAGCTACAGGTGGCAGGGGAAGAGGAAGAGGAGGAAGAAAGACTTATATTGACGAGATTATATCAAAGTCTGAATTTGCTGCTTAATGACCAAACCTTCGGAAACAAAAATCCCATCCTTCATTTCAAGCCAACTTTGAAACGGGGAAAGAAGTTTGGAGTCCCGAGACAGTCAGGAAACCAACAAGAAACATTGAGGACAGAGCAAGCGCAACAAGGGAGCAGACAGAAGAAAACATGGATGAGTACAATGAAGAATTGCATCATGAAGAACAGGCAGGTCCTGAAGGAGAGGTAAATGATGAAAACTCTTTCTCCACATTAGGATTTCCTATTGGTGATATTCCTAGAGGGGTAGCCCCCATGAAGAACATTCCACTCTCAGCACTACCTAACTTTCATGGTTTTTCTTCAGAAGATCCTGATGATTTCCTTTTTGAGTTTGATATATTATGCAGAAGTTATGATTACATTTCCAATGCTCAAAAATTAAAACTATTTCCAGCAACATTGAAAGGAAATGCACTAAGATGGTTCATGAGTCTTGGAGGCCATGTAATCACAACATGGGACCAAATGAAACAGAAATTCCTGAACAAATACCAGGACTATTGCCGAACAAGAGAAAAAAGGGAGGAACTATTTAAGATGATGCAAAAAGAGGATGAAAATCTGGAGGACTTTGTAGAAAGGCTACAATATAATCTACAAAGATCCAGTCACCCCAATGTAAGTAAAGATATTCTTAAAACCATATTATTAAAAGGAGTAAGGGATGACTCTCTAGATATGTTGAATATGCTTGGAAAAGGGGACATATCTAAGGAATCATACGATGAAATTGTTAACCTATGTAAAATATGTTCAAGAGGAGCTTCAAGAAATAGATCAAATAACTGGGACACCACATTTTCAAGAGTTCAAAAATCAGCCAGTGGGGGAGAAACAAGAGACGAGATAGGTAATTTACTTGAAGGTTTTAAAACTGAAATGTTAAGCTCTTTTGCCTCACAAATTGACACCCTGTAGATTCAAAAGAAGCAAGCAGAAGTAAAAGCAGCCCTGTCCATCTTTTGTTCTCAATGCAGAGACAAGCACCCATGAAGGGAATGTCCATTGGACAAAAAGCCAATCTGCACCATCTATGATAAAGATCATGAAACTCAACAATGTCCATCTTTACCAGGGATCAAGGCAGCATTAAAACCAATGGACGAAGAAGCTGAATCTATCTATCTGTTGACATAGAGAAGGCAATGGCAACCGCGGGGACAAGGTATGAATCCTAACATGCCATTTACATCTTCTAATCATTGGAATAATTATCCTTCTTTCAATCAAATGAGTTACCCTACCTATAATCAAATGCAATATCCAAATCAAATGTATTACCCACCCATGCAACAAACTAACCCACCCTTTGTTGATCCATCAATGTGGACTCCTTGGCCTCCACAACAACAACAAACATATCAGAACCAATGGAATCCAAATTGGAGAGGACAACAACCCCCCTTCCCAAATCAATTACCTCAATCACAATTTCTTCAATCACTCTCCTTACCATCAGGTACTCCACCAAACAATCAAATGATGAGACCCCAGCTACCTGTACAACCTAACCCTAACCCCAATAATAAAGCTATGCAGTGCATTGATATTCATAACCAGCCTACATTTTCTCTTCTCCCTGCGCAATGCAACGATATTCATTTACAATCTAGGAGAATAGTAGAACCTATCATAGCCAATGTTACCTCTTCTGATAAAGAGGAAACAAAGGAGCATGATGTACCTGAAAAGGTACAATCATCCTCTAACAATGCTGCTGAAACAACAAAACCACCATTTCCTGAGCGTTTAGCTTTGCCTAAAACGCCTGAGCCACCTGCTTTCAATCTTCTAGGGGAACTACAGAATCTTTATGCCAAAATTCCTCTACTACAAGCACTCCGAGATGTACCAATTTATGCCAGGATGATGCGAGACATTTGTGTTAAGAATCCTGGTAGGAAAATTAAGGATCCCCTCACAGTCCATGTTATGGGTGACTTGTCTGCACTAATGTCAGGTAAAGCCCCCCCAGTTAAATATGGTGATCCCGGCCACCCTACCGTCTCAGTACAAATTGGAAAAACGATAATCCCTCGAGTCCTGGTAGACTTAGGTGCCGCTATCAATATTATGACTCTGGAAACCTCACAACTGTTACAATTGCAAAATGAAACCAGAGACACCCCAACTATCCTAGAATTAGCTAACCGATCCATAATTAAACCAGAGGGAGTCATTGAAGACCTAATTATCTCAGTGGAATCTTGGAATTATCCAGCTGACTTTGTGGTACTACGCCACCCTCTAATTTTGGGCAGGCCTTGGCTAGCCACAACAGATGCTTTTATCAGCTGTAGATCAGGTTCAATGACGATTTCCAATGGTTACGAAAATAAACAGCTTACCCTCTACCCTCACGCTATACCCCTAATTAATAATGATAATTCTGTATGGGTAGACTTTGATGATCAACTTACTCAACCCATCTTGACTATCGGACAAGCTCTAAGCCTTAAAGACTCCACTGAGGATGAAGTAATTAATAATTTTATTTGTGAACCCTCCTCTGTGACTCCAGAAACTCATAACCAACTAGATGCACTGTTGGAGTCAGATAATCAGGAAAACCTTAACTTTGAAAACCCACCTCAAACATCTGCCACCATCTCTTCTAAAAGCATACCAGTAGAAATTGAACCTGACAAAACATTGAACATAAACCCTAATCTGACAGATGTTGAAACACAACAATTAATGAAGTTACTTCTGGAAAATAAAGAAGCATTCACATGGGATTATACAGATATGAAAGGAATCTCTCCCGAATTATGTACTCATCAAATATATATTAAAGAAGATTGTCGACTGATCTGCTAATCTCAACGACGAATGAACCCTAATTTAAGAGAAATACTTAAAGAAGAACTTCAAAAATTGCTCAATGCAGGGTTTATATATCCTATATCAGACAGTGAATGGGTGTCCCTGTTGGTAATAGTTTCTAAGAAAATGGGAAATGGAGAGTATGTGTGGACTACAGAGCCTTAAATAAAGAAACTCAGAAAGATCACTTTCCATTACCATTCATTGATCAGGTGTTAGACAGTTTGTCAGGGAAGAAATTCTTCTCATTTTTAGATGGTTTCAGTGGGTATAATTAGATAAAATTGCACCTCAAGATCAAGATAAAACCACTTTTACTAGCCCTTGGGGAACCTTTGCTTATAGAATTCTCCCATTTGGACTATGTAATGAACCAACAACCTTCCAAAGAGCAGTTTTAGGAATATTTTTTGATATGCTTAATGACTCTATGGAAATTTTTATGGATGAATTTACTCCTTATGGTGTTTCTTTTCAGGAAGCACTACAAAACCTTGAGAAAGTGCTTAAACGATGCATACAAGCCCAACTCTCCCTAAGTACAGAAAAATTTCATATGATGATGAGTGAAGGAATAATGCTTGGACATTTTATTTCATCTCAAGGAATTTAGGTGGATCAATCCAAGATACAAGTCATTAAAGACCTCCCAAAACCCAAACAGAGGTAAGAAGTTTTCTAGGACATGCTAGATACTACAGAAGATTTATCAAAAACTTTTCCAAAATAGCATCTCCCCTGTTTGTGTTACTGATGAAAAATGCTAAATTCAAATGGACTAATTCTTGCCAGGAAGCATTTAATACACTTAAACATCAGTTATCTACAACTCCTATTCTTAGAGGACCTGATTGGACACTTCCCTTTCATATATCCTCGGATGCTTTAGATACTACAATAGGAGCTGTCTTGGGAAAAGAAGAAAATCATCTCCCTTATGCTATTTATTTCATTGGAAAGAATATGACTCTTGCTGAACTCAATTATACAGTTACCGAAAAGGAATTCTTAGCAGTTATCTATGCTATTAATAAATTTAGACATTACATTACTGGCTACTCTACTTTTGTCCATACTGATCACTTAGCTATCAAATATTTAATGAACAAACCTATCACAAATGCTCGAGTCACCAGATGGTTACTATTATTGCAAGAATTTGATATTACAATTGTAGATAGACCAGGGAAAGAAAATGTAGTTGCTGATTTCCTTTCTCGGTTAAAACCTGATGATGATACCCCAGTAGATGATTCCTTTCCTAATGAATATCTATTTGCAGTATCTACTCACTCACCTTGGTATGTAGACATCGCTAATTATTTGGTTGTAGGGAAGTTACCACCACACTTATCCCACAGAGAGAAAAGAAGAATCATTCAACAAAGTGCTAGGTATAGCTGGATAAGTGGGTGTCTTTTCCACACAGGACCTGATCAAGAAATCCGAAGGTGCATTAGTGAAGATGAGGTTTATAATCTACTAAAAGCTTGTCATGATGGCCCCTGTGGAGGGCATTTTGCTGATAAGAGAACAACACATAAAATTCTTAGGATGGGGTATTATTGGCCCTCACTTTTTAAAGATGCAAAGAAATATGTCCGGGCCTGTGATAGCTGCCAAAGAATGGGCCAACCTAATCATAGATATGAAATTCCATTAAACCCCCAGATAGTACTTGAACCATTTGAAAGATGGGTCTTAGACTTTGTAGGACCCATTAACCCACCATCCAATCAAAAAGTTTACATAGTATTCTGCACAGACTATATGACCAAATGGGTGGAAGCTAAAGCACTCCATAGAGTGACTGAAGAAGCAGTTATAGATTTCTTATTTGAATACATCTTCATCAAATTTGGAGTGCCAAGAGAATTAGTTACAGATGGAGGACCTCCTTTCACTTCTCATGGCTTCAAAGCCCCACTTCAAAAATATCATATTCAACATAGAATGACTGCATCATACCACCCCCAAGCCAATGGACAGGTGGAAAGCACAAATAAAGTAATAGAATCCATTCTCACAAAAACAGTGAAGGAAACAGAAAGGATTGGTCTCACAGACTCCCTGAAGCATTATGGGCCTATAGAACTACTTGGAGAAATACTACAGGATTCTCTCCCTATGAATTAGTTTATGTAAAGAGTGATGTCTTCCTTGTGGAATTTGAAATCAAAACCTTAAGGAATGCTTCAGCTGTCAACCTTGATTTGACCAATGCACAGATAGCCAGGTTGTAGCAGCTTAATGAATTGGATGAAAAAAGACTAGATGCCATTCATCAGACAACTATGATTCAACAACAAAGATCAATATGGCATGACAAAACTATCAAGCATAAGCAATTACAAAAAGGTAATTGGGCCCTACTGTATGACTCTCGGTTCAAAGAATTTCAAGGGAAACTACATACAAGATGGCTTGGACCTTACGAAGTAGACACTGTTTTCCCCAATGGAACAGTAAGTCTCCTCACAATCGATGACTCTAAAACACCGTTACTTGTAAATGGTCATTGGCTCCGTCTGTACCGGCGCCCTATTTCCAAAGAATATTTTAAGGCCGCATGCGTGGCAGACTCTCATTACCTCTTTTTAGAGGGGGCTCCTACCCCTCATTGCAATTAATTCTTTTTAAGTTAATTTCTTTAGTATTAGATTAGATTTCGTTTACTAATAATTCCTGTCAAGAAATACCATGTTACAAGTGATTTTTGCAGATTCTCGATTAAAGCAAAGGCCTACTAAGAAAGGATGATCCTACTTCAAGAAGAGGCAATATTTCCCATTGCTGAAACACCACTGTTCAACGACTTTTTGATTTTTCCCCATTGCTGAAACACTATTGTCAGCAACCTTTCACCATTTTTTCCCATCGCTATTCAACAACCTTTCACCATTTTCCCCATTGCTAAAACACTACTGTCATCAACCTTTCAACATTTTCCCCCATCGCTGTTCAACAACCTTTCACTATTTTCCCCATTGCTGAAACACTACTGTCAGCGACCTTTCACCATTTTCCCCCATCAATGTTCAACAACCTTTCACCATTTTCCCCATTGATGAAACACCATTGTCAACAACCTTTCACCATTTTCCCCATTGCTGAAACACCACTGTCAACAACCTTTCACCATTTTCCCCATTGACACCATTGTCAACAACTTTTCACCATTTTTTTTCCCATTGCTGAAACACCAGTGTCAACAAATTTTCGCCTCCTCCCCATTGCCGAAACACCATAGTACAACAATTCTTCGCAGTTTCCATTGACGAAACAACATCGTCCAACAATTGTTTCGCCTTTCTTTCTATTGCTGAAACACCAACTTTTCAGCATTCTCTGTCAATAAGATTTTGCGCTCTTATACTACATCTTGTCCTTCCAGTCAACAAATCCTTGATACAATTCAATCTAACAAATCAAAAGTCTCTGCCATGACCACTGAAGAACTATTATGGACAGGCATTATATTTTGTTTGCAGTACGAATCAAAAGGTAAAGTCGAGGTATGTAAATTTTATGTAAATACAATTAAGCTATAGTTAATGAGAAGATTCCAACTCATCATTCCCACTCATGTAAAATCATTATGAGCTGCACTTAAAAGGGGGGGAGGAAATATTGAACTTTTATACCATCATTTCACACGTATCAACCACAACCATTCCTATTTACTATCCTTTCGTTTGTTTCACCACCATTTGCATGCCTTCACTCAGAAAACTCACTCTGCACAGAAACTGTTACTCAACTCTTTGACGGTGTATTTTACCAAGCTGGTAGCTATGGGAGGCTTTGTTATACGGTATGAACCCACCACGATAGCCCTGTTAGAACACTATCCAGTAGCCTATCAAATTTTTCTACAGGCAGGATGGCTCAGTTATTTTCAGAGACTGCAGTGGTATGATCAACAATAGGTTCTCCAATTTGCTCAAAATCTCCAGGAAGACCATTCCATTGTTCAAGGGGTTTAGATTTCAGTTACAGAAGAGGATACAATGTAGGTTTCAGGTCTCCCTACCAATGGCATTCGCATGTTCAGCCGCAAACATATCATTCTGAATGCCCAGTAGGACTTCCTCTTGCCAGGGGAACAAATTGAACCTAAAGGCCGAGGTGTCCGAATCATCTCGTTGCCACCTCCATGGCCGAAAGTTTCAAAATTCGTCAAACACTACCTTACCTGCGAAGGCCGATACCAGGTAGTCTACCAGCACGATTTTGTCCTGTTATCTCATTTACGGCATGATAGACTGGTGAACATTCCTTATTATTTGCTCGGTTGTCTTAAAAATATGTTGCACTACTGTAGAAAGGCTAAATATTCCACCCTTTCACTCACCCATCACCGTCTCGTTCAACTGCTTATCCAAAAGGGTTTTTCTCAACAAAACCCTCCACTAAACAATCCACCCATAGATCCCCAAGAAGCTACTGAAATTTCTAAAAATCTGGAGGAACAACAACCACAAAACCCTCCAGATTCTCCAGAAATACCTAACAGTCCGCCTACAGACCCAATTAGCCCAATTAACCCCCCTACCATACCAAGCTCGCCCCACACTTTACTAGAATCATCCACTCCTGCCCTTCATATTCTTAGCGATGATTATGAACCAGACAATTCTCCCTGTCCCATCATTGAGGAAAAACCCCCATGTAAACGAAAGCAAATTCCTTTCTTCCCGCCCTTTTTATAAAGAAAATGAACAAGGGCCTCAACAAGGCCAGCCACTACTTCCACTACCCTAGACCCCCAACCCATCCGACTAATACCCTGTACACCTCTAACCTCCCAAATGCCAGAATCTTTACCTATTCCACCCACGGGCACTGAAACACAAGAATCAAATGCCCAGTTTGTTGCGACATCATCCGTTTCAAATCCAGTAGCTGAACCACAAGAACCAGCTACCCATTCAGTAGCTGAAACACAAGAACCAACTACCCATTTAGTAGTTGAAACACAAGAACCAGCTACTCATTCAGTAGCTGAAACACAAGAACCAGCTACTCATTCAGTGGCTGAAACAAAAGAACCAGCTATAGCTGTCACATAAGAACCAGCTACAGCTGAAACACAAGAACCAACTACTGATATTTTTATTGAGACACAGGAATCAGATGCCCAGGGATCTGCAACATTACTTTCTTTACATCAAGAAGCTGAAACACAAGAATCAACTGCCGATCCTGTAGCTGCTCCACAAGAACCAGCTAGTGAGGCTGTGACTGCTACACAAGAACCAGTCACTTCTCAACCATAACCAACAATGGCCTCTGTCTTACAAGAAAATGAGTTCCTAAGGTCTGAACTGGAAGCCTACAAGCAAGAGCTAGCCATGGCAAAGGAAGCATATGAGAAGGAACTTAACTTGTACACCCTAGCTCGCATAGCAACCATGTCAGAGGGAACTACAACAGAGAATCCGTGTAGAGAATATATGTGAAGTCAATGTGGGGACATCTACTATCAAGTAGGCTATAAAGTAACTCAAATTCCAATGCTAGGAGCTCTCCCTGCACCTTCAACTTTTGCAGTCAAACAAGAACACCCTGCTGTTACACAAGAACCAATAGGACCTTCCAAAATTAAGACTGAGCCCTGGCCTGCAACAAATTTTAAATCTGAAACCCCTGCTTTTGTTAGTAAAGCTGTACAAATAGTGCCTATTGAGGAATCTGCCCCTCCCAGCCAGATCAATACCCACACCTTTGTGGAACAAGACACTCAGACCCTACCTCAGCCTATTACTTGCAACGCTAAAACACAAACTCAACCATGGGATGAGCAGGCAATAATACAGAAATGGAAAAAAGAGTCTGCTGTTACACAGGCCAAAAGCCTGTAGGAACACAGACAGATCTGGATAAATCATATCTACTCAAATTGGGAATCTTTGGAGAAAACACGCCAGGCATCTCATGCCCTTAAGAAATAGAATAAAGAGCTAAAAGGCAGATTGCTCCTGATATTTGAATTGGCACAAAAGATATTGGCTGCAAGGAAACCATCCTGCAATTACTCTCTGTTCCTAATGGAACGACTTACATGGTTTCAGATCAAATCAGTCAAAGAAGGCAGACCCCATGTAGTATTAAATCCAATAGATTTTATTAAAACCTTTGCAGAAGCCTCTGCTATGGATCAACACCTCCTCTGTGAGGCATATTTTCATAATGAGGCCATCCCTGAGAACATGCAGCTTAACCTTAATCCTCTTGTCGGTGACATCCAGATTCAGACACTCACCTCCTTTCTTAACAATCAGATTATATGGCAGGATGAATTCCTAGCTGCCAAGCACAATGAGGATAACCGCCTTCTCTGGATAAGGCCAGAGCCACAAAATGCTGCCACCTTTGTTACAGAATATTATCAGTTTTTAAAGAAACCAGGGATGACTCAACACATTCAACAATTATAGACATCAGTGTTTCAGGAGTGTCAACATCTCATTAAATCAACAAAGATTGCTGCCCTATAGGAAAATAACATGTTTTGGCAATAGTCTACTGAGAAAAGACAGGAACACAACCCTTTTAGCCCCATTAAATTTTGAGATAGCAATCTCTAGGGTACCTAGCTACATCAAGTGTGCTCAACAATGTCTTGAAAGATGGATAGGGTACCAGTTCCATTTTCCTATCCTCTGGATGCCAGCAGAGAAATATCAAGTCCATTATAAGCCGCCCAAGAAGGCCGAAACAACATCTTGGCAAAGGTTACAATGCGTTCAAGGCTTCAGAGCTCCAACAAACATCACCTTCCATAGCTACTGCTTGAGTAACTTGCACGCTCAGAGTCAGTATTCAGATTCTAACTCAGAGTGAAGTTTCCTGAGGACATGCAACATTTTAAGTTGGGGGGGATGTTAGGACCATACAATGTACCTTTTTGGCCACACTTTTTGCTATCTTTACACCTTGTTTCACTCACATTTAAACTCACATTATCAACTTATCTTATCTTTCCAAAGGTATATAACTCTCTTCTCGTTACTATATGTTTAATTCGTTTTGCATATAATTTTACATTACTCTCGTACTTAACCATTGATCAGAAATGTATAAGTGCTGAAATAGTTCGAACTGCAGATTAGCATTGAGGCCTGTTGCTGAAACAACAAGAAGCTGTTACACAGTCTGTGGTTACCGATGCTGAAAAAACAACTCACACAAAAGAAGCTATTACATCCTTCATGGTCTACAATGATGAAACAACAACTCATACAGAAGCCGCTACACCCTCCGTGGTCAACGATGCTGAAACAACAACTCACACAGAAGAAGCTGTTACACAGTCTGTGGTCAACAATGCTGAAACAGAAAGAAGCTATTACACAGTCCGTGGTCAACGATGCTGAAACAACAACTCGCACAGATTGACCACAACAGCCGTACCTTGAGCTAGCATCAACCATCACTGCTGCCTGAGAAGTGCTGAAACAATCAGAACGCAAATCCTATGGCTGAAACAGCTTGTGATTTGTGATGCTTAAAAAACATACAACAACAGTAACAAGAGACAAATAAAGAAGCTGTTACTCCAGCCACAACAACAACACCTCACTCAACACTTGTAATAGCATTCTGTTGTGGGAGACTAGGATATCCTATTCTAGTTTAGAAAGTCGATTTGACTAAGAATAGGACTCAGATGTACACCTGTAATTGGTTGATCAAATTGTATCGAAGGGATTCTCCTCTTTAAATAAGAGGAAATCATCATTCAATATCATCTTCTGTTTTTGCTAAGAAGGATTTACAAAGAAGAACGTATTTCATTTCAGATTGTAATATGATACATTGACAGATGAATAAAAGACTGTTCTAAGCATTTCTCTTTAGTCCCTTTCGTTTCAGGGGAATCTTGTGAGAAGGGAGGGCCCACCTTCTTCACAAGGTTCACCCATTAGTTTTGTAGAATGTTGGTGTTATTTCTGTTCATGCCTTGATTAAATTCTGTTTTGTTGAAACACTACTTTACTGAACTCTGTCTCGCTGAAACTCTGCTTTACCGATTGTTACATTGTTTTCATATGATTCATGCTTGGGTAACTGTTGATCATTCTAGTTAGTAATTCTGCTTGGTGAATTTATGAAAGCTTGGTAATCAGGGACAGGTGCTGCAAATTCCTGCTTCGGGAATAGGGTCCTGTTCTCTGTTAGAGATAGTTATCCCTCAGTGCATGTTAATTATTTTAATGAATTCATGAAAGTGTGCTAATCAGAAACTGGTGCCGAAGTTTCCTGCTTAGGGAATAGGGTCCTGTTTTCTGTCCAGAAATAGTTAGCCTTCAGTGTGTCTCAATTATTTCAGCTAAGCAATGAGTTCATGAAGTGTGATGATTGGAAACAGGTGCTGAAGATTCCTGCTTTGAGAATAGGGTCCTGTTCTCTGGTTACTGAATAGTTGGTCTTTGCTGTTGCAGTATCTTGTTGTTATTTTAATGTAATCCAGGATTCTTCAATTAATCATTCCTTTAAACTTTGAGCTCTTCAATAGGTAGGTTGCTTTCCTGTAATTCAAGTTAGAACCTCAGTTTGTTCAAGGAAAAGTGTGATTAATATGTTTTTACTACAACTCTAGGTCGCTTTTGAGATTGAGCATATATAGTGCGTGATTACCTTTGAAATAACAGACTTCCCTGGGTTGACAATTTATGTAGCACTTGATTGTTTAATTAAATAAGCAATTATAGTGACCAACAGTTGGGAGGTGGAAACTCTTCTCTTTATTATGATTTTACAAACATCTTAGGAGCAGTCTAGTGTGTCCAGTATAATTTTTTGAATCTTGTGCATGTGTTTAAAACTAAAGTATTAACCCATACATGTAACATACACACATTATAATAGCTTATCAATTGCATAACCATATAAGTTTTTTAGTTGAGTTTTATTGGAATTCCCTTTAGCTTTCAAATCCCAATGATTTGAGGTCTTGATAATGTGCTTAAGGTGAAGATTTCCCACTTTGAAATCTGAGGTTGATTAACAATGTGTTATCACACTAAGTCGCCTTGGGTCTCTTAGTTTGTTTTTGTTAAAAAAAAGATAAAAAAAAACCTTAGATTTTTATTTTCTCTTTAAGATATTTTCTCATCCCTTAAATGTTCTTTATGATAGGATCCCTTAGGATGACTAAACCTTTGAGTCATAGCTCATGTGTTGATCCACATTTCAATTTTTGGTCCTTAAACTCTTTTAAGCTCATGGTCTATTTTTTATGTCCCCTCTCGTGATTCATCCCTAGGTTGATACCTCCCATGAATAGGCTGATGTGACACACCTCTCTCCTCACTCATGACCTTGCATGCATACCTCATCATCCCCACTTACCCGTCCAATCATTTTTTTGATTTGGAGAGCACTGCCCACTTAGCATGCATTTCCGTAGTGCCTGTCACATTTATCATTCATCCACTCCAAGTCATGATTGCCACGACTGATACCTTAACCCTTGTTTTCAATGCCAAAATTCGGTTGAAATGCTTTCAAAAGATCTTGCATTTATGATCCTTGGTAACGGTTTCTAAATTTGAAAAGTTCAGCAGTGATGCACTGCGTAAGTTTGCCAGTTCAGATCAAACAATCACATGTCCACTAAATCCGATGCTGTGAGAGATTTCATGTCCGTAGTTTCCTCAATCTCATCCTAAGATCGTGTCGAGGAGCTCAATAGTTGTCGACTTCACAGGTATCCTGTGCAACTTTCTTCGCATATAAATTTTCATAGAAGATTTGTGCTTGAGTTTCAGTTTGCTAAGCTTGCAGGCTAGTATGGGAGCCATATTTTCATCCCTGTAAACATCTTCACTCGTATCTATAGTCTGATTATTGTTGTTAGTCATAGCCTTTGAAAGTCATAGGCCTGCAATATCCTATCCTCTGTGTATGCATTGCGCTATGTAGAGGCACTGCTCAAAACCTCTCTGATTATTCTTTGATTTTTTTTTCATCCTGTACGAAGAGTCATTTTGGAATTACCTCCTTATAGTCTACACTCTGAAAACTTGTATAAGCCTGAAGGTCCATTTCTCATAGCCAAGTTCATTTTCTAAGCACTGTTAATTTGGAGGGCCATCCTTGTGCATTTGAGACTTGAATTTAATTTTTCTGGTTAATAACATCCCTTACAACCTCTTAAGAACCCTTTTTCTGAGTCATGGAGACCCCTCAATCGAAGAAAGCACACAAAGGTGGCAAGATAGTTTGAACAGAACCTGTGGACATGCGCCTTTTTGACACATAACCCATGGAAAGGGAAATGTTTCGAAGAGCAAGATGCCTCTCTTTCTGCTAGAACATGCAAAGAGGCCACTCAGAAGTAGCAAAACAATTTGCACTAAATTTTGATGGCAAGAAAACCAGAGTTGGAGATTTGGAATTTGAGGTGACTGAAGCCTCCATCTCAGCTGCAACAGGGATCCCCATTTTAGGAGAAAATTGGTTCAAGGCCATGGTATTGAGTTCAGTGAGATCGGAA
>CBVK0100262936.1:0-24415 GCA_900067695.1 Picea abies
AGATGCCATTCTGATCCTAATGTCTATACCAAGAAAGTAGGAAGCCATCTCATACTCCTTGTCCTTTATGTTGATGACCTTATCATTATTGGTAGTGACTCAAAACTTTTAAACCATGTGAAAACCGACCTTAAGAAGAAATTTGAAATGACCGACTTAGGTTTTTTGCACTATTTCCTTGGCCTCCAAGTTTTACAAACCAATGAAGGAATTTTTCTTTCCCAGTCTAAGTATGCTTGTGACCTTCTTCGTCACTTTCACGTGGATGATTGTAAACCAACCCCTTCTCCCTTCCAGTTTGGAGTCAAGATTTCTTCCACATGTACTTCTCCTAAAGTTGATGCCACCCTGTACCGTCAGTTAGTTGGTAGCCTCTTATACTTGACTCATACCCATCCTGGTATTTCCTTTGTTGTTGGTCTTATTGCCCGATATATGCAAACACCCCATGAAAGACATTGGAAAGAAGCTAAAAGGATACTTCTCTATGTTCATGGTACAGTTCAGTTTGGGATACATTACAGTTCAAGGGGGACTCCTTTATTGGTTGGTTTCACTGATTCAGATTGGGCTAGCGACCCAGATGATTGGAAATCTACTGCAGGTTATGTTTTCAGCCTTGGTTCAAGACCTATCACTTGGGCCTGTAAGAAACAATAGGCTATTGCACATTCTTCACCAGAAGCAGAATACCGAGCAGTAGTAAATGCAAGTCAGGAAGCCATGTGGCTTCGACAGATCCTTTCAGAGTTTGGATTCCAACACCAGCATCCGACTAGCCTTTGGTGTGAAAATCAAAGTGCCATCAAGCTCGCCAAAGACCCAGTTCAACATCAACATAGCAAGCACATAAAGATACACATGCACTTCATCAGAAAGCTAATTCATGATCAAGTTATTGAAGTGCTCTTTTTCCCTACAGAAGATCAAGTTGTAGACATTTTCACAAAGTCTCTTACAGAAGCGAAGTTTTCCAAACTTCGATCTATGTTAGGAGTTCAAGAAGTTGTCATTAAGTGGGGATAAGCTCTAATTCCTCCTTCCTTCTCCTATTGTGTCACTATTGTAAATCCTTCAATCTCATCCCAAGTTGTTCTTAAGGGGGGATAGGATATTTAGACACTTAGGAGTTAGTTAAGATCTACTTGGTCTAATATGTCGTTAGGTAAAAGTGTGTTTATTTAGTATGCATTAATATGCATTTGTAGTTAGGAAATCCAATGGTCACGATATGTTCCTGACATAGAGTGATCCGACGGTTCATACTCTCCTCGATCTTAATGGCCATTGATCTGTGGCTTAACACCCAATTGATCCATGATCTGTATTTAAAGAGCATGGAGGGTCATTTGTCGATGATTGATTGTGAGAAAATCTCTTGTAAAATCTTTGTAATCTTTTTCTTTGCATTAATAAACTACTGCAAGTGGCCGCATTGGCTGGGGCCATGGATGTTTCCCCGTAGGGGTTTTACCACGTGAAAACATCAGTGTGTTTATCTTTGATCTGGTTATGTGAGTGGTTACTGAAGGTGTTCGTCCTCTATTGGAATACCTGTTCTGTCGAACACCATCTGTAGCATGCTTGATCTTGTAGATCCACTTGGAAGTCACTAATGACTTCCCTTATGTTCTCAGAACCACTTCCCACACATCATTCTTCATGATGGATTGATACTCTTCCATCATGGCATCCTTCCACACTTGTTTCTTAACAAATTCGTTAAAATTGGAAGGTTTTGATTCAATGATTTTACTCATACGCTACATAGCTAGAAAACGTGTGTGGTCTCTTTCTCTCTCTAAAAGAGCCTATGGGAGTTGCATGTCCTTCAACTTCCTGCAAAGTGTTCCAGTGCCATTTTTGTCTCTTCCTAGTAACTGTAGCTTATTTGGGTGGATCTACATGTCTCTCTAGATCTATTGTCTCGTTCTGATCTTATAGAATGTGTTATTTTGGAGTAGAGTCAACCATTACTGCATCCCTTGGAGCCTCCCTCTCCTCTCTATCCTTATCCATTTTAGACTCTCTATATTTTATGAAGGCATCTCCTTCATCAAATTTAACATCCCGACTGATTTCAATCTGTCTTTTTCCGGGGATGTATATTATGTAATCCTTTGAAGTCTCACTGTATCCAACAAAGGTTCCCTTCTTTCCTGAAGGCTCCAACTTCATTCTCTTTTCCTTGGGAACATGAATGTACACTGGACAACCAAAAAATATTAGGTGGCTGATTTCTGACTTCTTTTTGGTGGATACTTCTTCTAGTGTCTTGTTCCCCAATATCTTATGAGGACTTCTATTCTGGACATTTACGGTTGTACTAGATGCTTCTGCCCATAAGTGCATGGGTGATTTTTGGTCATAGACCATCGCTTTAGTTTCTTCTACAATTGATCTATTGTTTCTCTATGCAACCTCATTATGTTGGGGGTTGTAGGGAGTTGTCAACTCTCCCTTAATCCCTGCTTCTTTGCACAAATAATTAAATTTATTTGAGCTGTATTCACCTCCTTTATCTAACCTCAATATTTTAATCTTACTTTGATCCAAAATGGATCTAGGAAGCCCTAAAATTCAAATTTCTCAGAATCAGATGAAACCAACGCCATTGCGTTGGGCTCGTCGTGATGATTCTGACCATAATTTTTTTCTTAAAATGGACACCGTATGCAAAATTTATCGTGATCTAAAGATTAGGTCAAAGAGGAAAAAAAGTCAAAGTCAAAGTCAAGATGTCAAATTCAACGATGATGTCAGCAGTATGTCACAGTGACATCAGCATGACATCATGGTGATGTCAACATGATGACGTGGAAGAACCAGGAGTTGACACATGTCAGTTAAATTCGATGTTTTCAGACTGAGTTGGACCAATACGTAAGTGACATGTGCCACTGTACAAAAGTGACACATGGAACTGTACGGATGCTGACACATGGTAGGGTGACACGTGGTAGTATAGATGTTGACGTGGCATCATACTGATGATGACATGGCAGTCCGTACCTATGACAGATGGTAGTACATATGACAGATGGCAGCGGATTTGTAGGGTGACGTGGTCGTACGGATGACATGCGACAGTCCGTACGATGACATGGTAGTCATACAGATGACACATGGCAGTCTATACGATGATTTTGCAAGATTATTTGGTGGAAAGTGACTGGCTTGGGCCAATGGCAAGATGGCATGTGGCCTAATGAGGAGGTGCCACGTGGCACCTTCTAGAAGGCCAAATCTGGCGGTTATCACCAAATCTGACAGAGATCTTCCAAATATGGCAGAATCTTGCTAAATCTGGATAATTGGCCCTAAGTTTGGAAACTGTCCCTAAATTTGGTGGAGTCTGGCTTATTTAGCAGGTCACATAAATCGAGAAAAAATGGTTTGTTTTGCATGCAAATCGAGACTATACAGATCTGATAGGGTGCAACACTGGGAATCATGCCGAAGGGAGGTCCCGAGGGAATGTTCAGAAGAAGGTCGAATTTATACTCAAAATTTGTAGAATTTTGAGGGGAGTTTGAATATGAATTATTTTTTTTCATCCGAGTAGATGAACAAAAAAGTGCTTCCAAATCTCAAGGTGTTGAGCTGAGCATAACAGACTTCATACTCAAAAGTCTCATAATTTTCTACTCCATCCAATGGTGATGTATGTTTCTGTCCAGAAGTTGCAGATATGAAAGGTGGTTTCAAGAGATATTATGTAAGCCTTTATTTTGTATTCTTAAAGCATTGAACATTAATAAGAAGCCTTACCCACTGAGACAAAGGCCCAAAGACATAGGCAAACTTGTCTCGAACTCTGTTATCAAGATTGGTGTTATGGTTTGTTGTTTTTACTTCTTATATGGATGAAACTTCTTTTAGTAAGCTTCTTCTCTTAATTCCTAAATGGTAAATCAACTCATGTATAAACTTAAACAAAGTATTTAAAATATTATTTTTGGATCAACTAGTATCAGAGTAGGTTGATAGTTGGTTGTTTGAGTTTGCATGATTACCAGGGAAAAGCTAAGTCATGGTGAAGTAGAGCCTGTATAAGGAGATCTTGATATTGGATCAAGAAAGAGAACATATAAAAGTGAGAATATGGCATCAAAAGAAGGTCTTTCTCAAAATGAAAGAGAGTTTCAAAGAACTTTCTTTTCCATGTCAAAGATGGTAAAAATGTTGTATGATGATTACTTGGAACGGAAGAGATTGGTTCAAGGGGAATATTCAAATCAAGCCAAAAGTGAAGAAGGAGAGGATCCTCCAACATATCCTCCTTCATCTCCTTCATCTCCATCATATTCTTCTTCTTATTCAAGTACAAGTTCAAATTCTACTACAAGAAAACATTCTCATAAACATAAGCCTGATATGCCATTACTTAAACTTAATGTACAATTTGTTTTTCCTATGTATGATGGTGAAGTTAATGATGAGAAACTTGATAATTGGGTTAGACAGATGGAGGTATATTGTAATGTGCAACAAATCAAAGATGAGGCAACCAAAATCAGATTGGCATCACTTCGTCTTGAAAGCACAACTCTCATTTGGTGGCAAAGTAAGATGCAACATGGAACTCAACAAGTTGGTAAGATTTTTCCATCATGGCATGATTTTATTTCCACACTTAGAAAATGGTTCTATCCTTTGGGGTATAAGGAAAAGGATTTAATTGAATTGCAATGTCTTAAGTTAAGAAAATGAAAGTCAGTGAAGGAATATACGTATGAATTTCGTAAGATGGCTTTGATGTTAGATGTTCAATTAACTACACAATAAGCTCTTATGAAGTATATAGGAGGTTTCCCTGCTTATATTCATAATACTGTGTTTATGTTTGGACCCACTAATATTAATGAGGTTTTTTTTCAAGCAACGTATATTGAAGTAGGAAAAACCATAGTTAGTGTATCATGAGAAACATCTTCAAAGAAATATGGCAAAGGCAAAGGGAATGGGAAGAAACCAAATTCAACAACAGTGAAGGAAGAGAAGCTATGTTGCAAACATTGCAAGAAATAAGAGTACGATGATGAACATTGCTGGAAATTGCACCTAGAGAAGAGACTGATGTGGTTCAAAGAGAGGAAAGGGAGGCAAAGATTTTCGACAACAATAGGACCAACATACTTGGGGTATGATTCATGTGATGAGTCTAATATCAGAACAATTGGTTTGACAGGTAAAATTGGTGATGATTTTGATTCAAGAATTAAAGTGTTTCATATAAGGGTCATAATGAAACATACTAAGATCAATACATTGATAGACAGTGGATCTCAATCTAACTGAATTGAAGAAGAAGTGGTTAATAAATTGGGATTAAACACTAAGATGCATCACAAACCCTATTCACTAAATTGGATAAGAAAAGATCATGAATTGCCCATAACAAAGAAATGTTTAATTAAGTTTGGAATTACATCTAAGTATGTGGATGAAGTAACATGTGATGTGGTGCCACTAGAAACATGTTGAATGGTCTTAGGAAAACCTTATTTTTATGATCACAAAGAAATATTCTACGGGGAACAAGATCAATATCAGTCAACTAAAGAATGCAATGAATATGTTGTACATGCTCATCACATAAAAGCAAATCAATATCTTCTAAGAATGGAACAATTAAAGAAGGCAACTTATGCAAGAAATACACCTATAATTGTGCCAAGTAAATTAGTTGATATTCAAGATAAGTTAATGTTGTGCAAGCACACCAAACATATGGGTTCAGTTTCATTCATATTTATGATGTTATCGCTGCTAATGTTTTCTACATGGATGATAGTGAATTCAATAAGATGTGAACGAGTTCAAATGGCTAACAATATGCTTTCAGTTGTCATGGTTATTATGCAATTGATTATGATGTGACATGTGCACAGGACAAAGTTTAAAGACAAAGCACAAGTGGGGAGGTTTATCCTGCACTTGATGACTAGTTAATATCCTTTTGGAGGACCAAAAGGTCTTAGTGGGGAGGAATGATCCAAAATGGATCTAGGAAAGACTAAAAATCAATGTTCTCAGAATTAGACAAAACTAGCGCCATTGTGTCAGGTGCGTCATACTGATTTCGGTCATATATATATTTTTTTCTTCTGAAAATGGACATTGTATGCAAAAGTTATTGTGATCTGAAGACCGGGTCAAACAGGAAACAAGTCAAAGTCAAAGTCAATAGTTCAAATTTAACGATGATGCCAACAATACATCACGATGATGTCAGCATGATGTCATGCTGATGTCAACATGCTGACATGGAAGCACTAGGATTTGACATGTGTTAGTCAAATTTGACATTTCCGAGTTGAGTTGGACTAGTACATAAGTGACACATGGCACTGTACGAAAGTGAGATGTGGCACCATATGGATGTTGAAACATGGCAATATGGATGTTGATGTGGAAGTACAAATGTTTATGTGGCAGTACTGATTTTGACATGGTAGTATAGATGTTGATGTTGCAGGGTGACACTTGGCACTGTATGTATGTTGATGTGGCACCGTACGGATGATGACATGGAAGTCAGTATGAATGACACATGGTAGTATGAATGACACATGGTATATGACTTGTAGGGTGATGTGCTCATACGAATGACATGTGGTAGTCCATAGGATGATGTGGCATCCATATGAATGACATGTGGCAGTCTGTACGATGATTGTGTGGGATGACGTGGCAGATAATGACGTGGCTCGGGCCAATGGAGAGGTGACACATGGACCAATGAGGAGGCACCACATGGCACCTTCTGGAAGGCCAAATTTGGAGGTTCTACCAAATCTAGCAGTTACCACCAAATCTGACGGAGATCTTCCAAATCTGGCAGAATCTCACTAAATCTGGCCAACTGGCATTAAGTTTGGAAACTGTCTCTAAATTTGGCGTCATCTGGCTTATTTAGTCAAGCATGTAAATCGAGAAAAAAATAGTGTTTTTGGCATGCAAATCGAGAATGTATTGATCTGAGAGGGTGCAACATTGAGAATCGTGTCAAGGGGAAGTCACGAGGGGCTGTTCAGAAGCAGGTCGAATTTATACTCAAACGTTGCATAATTTCGAGGGGAGTATGAATATGGCTTCTGTATTTGCATCTAAGTAGTCGAACATAAAATTTCTTCCATATCCCAAGGTTTCAAGCCAAGCATAGTCGACTTCATACTCAAAAGTATAAAAATTTCCTGTTCCAACTAATGGTGATGTTTGTTTCTATCAAGAAGTTGCAGATCTGAAAGGTGGTTTCAAGAGATGTTATGTAAGCCTTTCTTTTGTATTCTTAAAGCATTGAAGATTAATAAGAAGCCTTCCCCACTGAGAGAAAGTCCCGTAGATGTAGGAAAAATTGTGCCTAACTCTGTTATCAAACTTGGTGTTATGGTTTGTTGTTTTTACTTCTTATATGGCTACAAATTCTTTCATTAATCTTCTTCTCTTAATTCCTAAATGGTAAATCAACTCATGCATAAACTTAACCAAAGTCTTTAAAATATCATTTTCGAATCATACTTCCAGAGAGATTTTCTACTAAAGCCTTAAATTCTTGAAACTTGGTAAACACTTCATCTTTTTCTTTCAAGAAATAGATCCATGTCTTACGTGAGTAATCATCAATGAAAATGGCATAGTACAAAAATTTACCTATAGAAGGCATTGTCATTTGTTCACATACATCTAAATGTATAATTTCCAAGATCCCCTTGGATCCGTTGTCACTTCTTGAAAATATTCCCTTGGCATTCTTGGAAAGTGTGTATCCTTTCCAAAATCCATCATGTTCTACCTAAATATATGGTAGAACTGTAACCATCTTGCTCAAAATTGGTAATTCTATGTAATTGAGGTGAGAAAGTCTTCGGTGCCATAACTCACTAGAGATGACATTGTTATATACAAGGGATTGTTTTGGGTGTCCCATAAATTTATACAATCCTCCTTATCAAACACCAATCACATTAGATAAATCAATATTTGAACCCTTGGGCCATAGAATAAATTTGGACATCCACAAATGCTACTCTGAAGCCTTTATCTTCTAAAGTAGAAATAAAAAGAAGATTCTTCTTTAAGACTTGTACAAATAATACATATTTAATTGAGATAGAATTACGTGAACCAAGATGGTAGGAGGCTTCTCCTATTCATTTGAATACATGCTTGGAATCATCCCGAAGTTCCACCTGAAAGGAAAAACTCTTTTCTGTCAACTTTGTGAGGGAACTTCTGAACCCGGTCATGTGCTTGGAAGCACCACTATCCACGATCCAAATATCACTTCCTTGAGTGATAGTACTTGTGAGAGCTGAGACAAAGAAATATTCTTCAACCTTTAATTCCTTTGACTTCTTCTAAGGTGTGGACTCTTTCATATATGCTCCATGTGCATGATGTTTCCTCTTTCTTTTCCCATGAGTACATTGATAGGCATAATGTTCCAATTTTTACAAGTGTAACATCCGATTTTAGATACGTCCTTCTTGTGGTTTGGTATTATAGTTTTCTTTGGAATGGTACTTCTCCTTTATTTCCTTTTCTTCACATGAGAAACAAGAGCTTGTTTTTTTTCGTCATTTGTCTTCTGCGATTTGGATATCAATCTAGATTCTTCTTGGCTACAGTTTGTCCACAACTTGTCAAATTTGGGAAACTTGCTTCTTGCACAAATTCCTTGAACAAATGGGTCCCAATAAGAAGGAAATCCATTAATAGTAGTGGTCACAAGCTCTGTATCATCCACTAAATCTCCAATCATTTCTAACTGGTCCTTGATTTGTGAAATTCTCATGAAGTAATTTGAAACTATTTCTGACTTGTTCATCATCACATTTTTTATTTGATGCCTTAGGTTTAGCTTCCTATTGGTGTTATTGATTTCATATAGTCTATTTAAGGCATAAAATATCTCCTTTGGTGTCTTCAATTCTGATACATTGGGTATCAAGTGATCTTTGATTGAATCTATCAAGATCCTCTTGTCCTTGATTTCATTCTTCTTAAACTTTGCTTTGGCATCTGCTTCTTCTGGTTATGAAATAACTTTCTTGAAATGATCCAAAAAATCATTCTCTTCTAGAATGAGGAGTATTTTATGCTTCCATGATTTGAATCTGTCTGCTCCATCAACCTATCCTCAACTCTCATACTGGTAATCATTTTAATTGGTAGAAACCTTAGATCTGAAATTTGCAAAATTTCAAACTTCACCAAACTGCAATCTGAGAGGTGCAGTGAGTGCACTAGGGTTAGGAGAGTTTCTTTGAGGTGTATATAGTACCAAAAAATTGGAACAAGTTCTCAACGAGCTTCAAAAAGGAATGTGTAGCTGCAAATCTCATGATCTTTCCTTCTAGTGGTTAAGTTGTTCTTAAGGTAACCAACTCTGATACCATGCTAGATTTTCTTAAATTTTTCAGAGCAGTATGATTAATAGTATATTTAGATATTATTTTAACATTCAATAACCATATACCATATAATAAAATACAAGCATCATAAACAAGTACAAGAAGACACAAGAGTTATCTTGGCAAAACACCAAACCGGGGGAAAAACCCAACCAACCTTTCTTAGATAGATTCCTTCTGATAATATAATTAAACCATGAAAAATATATTCTTCACAAGAGAAACCATATAATGAATAACCCATGATACAAGAATAACAGAACAATAAATATAGAGCACCAACAACTACAACAACAACATCATACAAAACCAGCACACCTCTTCCCAGAGATAGCACACAAGAGAAACCACCAACACGAATAACCAAGAACCCCAGTTGTTGTAGAGCTACAATTTCTCCTTTCCTCAGAGTTGTGCCTTCTTCTTGAGTGATATACTCGATTGAGTGATTTTGTGTATACAAATGAGCAAGACATCACCTTATTTATATCCTTAAAGTCACTTTAGTTGAGCCGACTTCTTCTCTAGGAAATTCTATTTCCCGTTTATATTTTCTTGTGGGTTGACTTCTCTTCCGGGTTGTTCTTCCATTGTTCAATGGTATTCCTTTGGCTTCTCGAATATTATTCTCTTCTAAAAAAAATTTCCAGGAGGAAAATACCTCCCGTAGCTACCAAACCATCAACATGTATCGAGCTTGGCTCTCGGGGCATAGAAAGGTTCTAACTTGCATGATGAAATATTAGGCTCAATTTTTGCAGCCATCTATTGGGATTCTTCAATGGTCTTTGGACCATTTTCCTAGAGAAATTACCCAAAGTTTCCTAGGAAAGCCTTGATGTAGAGGAAGAGAAGGTAATCTTTCCCAGGGTGATGATTGATAGGTATTTGTTGAAGCAACTTTTCAAATTTGGTATCAAATTCTCTAACAGTTTCATTTTCCAACTTATTTATTTTAGTAAGTCACATAAACAATAGGTTTGGATCCTCTTTAGTACTATACCTCTTAAGAAACGTTTCTTCAAGTTGATCCATGGTATTAATACTCTTGTAGGCAAAGGAAGGTTTTAACCAAACAAGAAAATTTACTACAGGTGAGTTGTGAGGAACCCTTCTACTGTAGGCCTTATGAGGGTTAGTATACCTCCTTGAAATTTTTGGAGTCTCCAAAGGATAAACCTTGGATCATCAAAGGAAAGTGAGGGAATCACCCTCAATGGAGTCATCGGGTAAACTTGATAGATAAGAGATTTAGGAGAAAGTTTACGAAATATATGTCGTTGAGGAGAATGACTCAATCCTCCCCGACAATTGTTCCAAAATGTTATCGCAAGATTTGTACTTGTGAAAAGCCCCACCTCAAGTCCCTAAAATATTTCTTAACTATGGAAGATACTACCATCATCACCTTAGTAAGTACTTCCTTCGTTTTAGTGATGGAAGAGATCCACCACAAGGGAGAATTGACCTCAAGGGATCAAAGTAGAAAGTATGGTAGTCAAGCCTACCACCCCCTCTCTTGATCACCTAAAGATTGGTTTAGGTCAAGGTAGAAGAAGAGGTATTAAGTTATTTGAGTACTTTCCTGGAAAAATAACACTTTACAACATATATATGATTATTTCCAAGTACAAGCATGCAATTAATACCGCTTAAAGACACTGGACAAGATAAGTTGCAATGGATATTGTAAATTTGCAGTAGTAAACAATGATATAACACCAATAACAAATTTATAACAAAACAACAATTAGTTCTTAGAAATGCAACAATTGATCATGAAAAATTATCATACATCCACTAGAATAATATCCAATTGTCTAAGAAAATTTGTAAACAATTTAATCTACCTTTACAAGAGTCTATGCAACAAATTAGAGTCTTATTAGATGGATGTATCAAACTTTTGTAACATCAGAAAATCATCCAATGAGTTGGCCAATGTTAGTGTTAGTTAGGCTTGTAGAATGCTTATGATAGATGAAAGAAAGTGTTTGTTGATCAGTTCACCATGAGAAAGCTTTAAAACCAGTGCCTTTTTAAGGGTCGTGGAATCTTTTAACAACAAATGGAACTAAGCTTGAATGATTGTGTATTTGAAACCAAGAGGTATGATTCAAATCCTAAGGTTCTAGCACATTAGGTCCTTAGAATTTGAATCTTGAGGAGAAGGATTTCAAGAGCGCAAGAACATTTGGGCCCTATAAATTGTTTCTCCCTTCTTATAGCTTCAACTAGGTAAAAACCGAAAGTCTAGGGCTAAAATCCTAAAGTCTATCACTTTAGGGCTTTAGGAGTCTAACCCTAGCAAGGATTATTTCACAAATTTTGGACAAAATTACCTTGTGAGAGGAATAAGCACTTATGTTCCTCTCTTAGGGTATCACCAAGCAAGACATCTTAGCATAAGATGAAAAATTTACGATGAAAAATTGATAGCATAAGAATAAATTGCATAAAATTCACTCACTTCATGGAAGAAATCAAGAGACAAAACCCTAGCTGCATAAATTTCCATCTAAAATAATAAAAAAACATC
This sequence comes from Picea abies, assembly GCA_900067695.1. NCBI lineage: Eukaryota > Viridiplantae > Streptophyta > Pinopsida > Pinales > Pinaceae > Picea > Picea abies. Next base: position 11,959 of record CBVK0100262936.1, read on the forward strand.
CACAATTGATCCTCCAAGCATAGTGCATGAGTAGAAAAGAGCTAGTAACCTTTAGAGGATCAAAGTTTCAGAAGTTCTCTCACAAATGGTGAGAAAAGATGATCATCAAATGAAATGTGAGGGTGGCCTTTTTATATGAGGCCACCCTAATACAATTTTTCCACATAATTTGCTAACAACATAATTCAAGTGGGGTTGACCCCTTAATTTTCCTCTAACAATATGCAAAAATACAAAAACACATAATTAAACCCTAAAAAGGGTGACATCATGTGCTAGAAGGGTGACATCATGCAAGGTGAGGGTGACGTCATGCCTCCAAAGGAAAACATTAGGCCTCCAAAGAAAAGGTATCCTCTGGGAGTGAGAGAGTGTGAAGTGAGGTGTCTCCTCACCCAAATTGATGTCAATCATCTATGGTACCCATCCATCCATCAAACCCTAGCCAAGAATATGGCGTTAAGGGATAAAAGTTGACATCAAGGGCCTCCAAAGGCCATGTCTGAGGCTAAGATGGGTGAAATAAAGTATCCAAGTGATTTCAAGAGACCTTCTACTGAAATTTCCTCCATCCTCTATGAACAAAATACATGGGGTACCCTTCCCATCCTATGGGGATTCTAGCCCATATGTGTGGCATAATGACTAGAATTGCTTAAACCAATCCCATATGCCCATCATCAAAGGTCCTAAGAATGTGAGATCCACTGTCTGAGGGTGGTGATTCACTAGATGACCCACTACTCTCCATACAATGTGTAAAATTCCTACAATAAAGGCACAACGTCCTAGGTGCAAGGTGAGAAAATCCCTTGAGAGCCATGTCAGGGAATCCAAAATAAGCCAAAGTATAAAACATGGTTAAACAAAGTTCATAATAACTTATAGTCCTTAAAACATACAATGTAAGATACAACTTAATATATAATCCATGTAAGATAATTCACCTCAGTATCCCCTTCAAGCATCACACTAGCCTAGGACCCCATGCAAGTTACCAAGTTTAAGTATGGGAGGGTCTTCATCCAACACTATTAGGCATGCCACCTAGATAGGAAATAAAATAACCTATTTAGAGGGGTAGTTCTCGAGAGTGACAAGGGAAAGTAAAAACCCACCAATATCAAGTGTCAAAGTGATATGGTTTAGGTGTTACTTATGGATTATAGTGTTAATCCATCTCTATGAGTGCCTTTGTGGAGGGTGTGGTTTTTCTTGAGTTACCAAATATTTGTGTGCCACCTTTTTCGAAACCCCATTTTATCCATATTTCCAATCCATGCTTCTTATATTATATTTTTTAGTCCCCTTTAAAATGTTTCAATATTTAGCATTAATGTTTTGGGTCCGGGGTGACCATTGAATTAGTAGAGCTCAAATTGGATCGACGTTTGGTGGTCCTTATTTACTATGTTCACTTTTGTTTCTAGAATAATTTTCTTATTCTTTTATAGAAGTTGTGAAATAACCTCTAGGCATCCAATCCCTTTTCTCATGAGAGAATGGGCCATAGCCGAAGTTATTTATAGAATGAGAGGGTCCAGGATGGAAAGTGTTAAGCATGGTTGAGAGCATAATGTTACCCTTGGGAGGCCCCCCTAGTATTATCCCTTTTCCCTGGCGGTGACAACACGAGACTAGGGAATATAAGCTGGCCACCAAGGTGAAACAAGGAAACTGACATAATTTCCCAAACCAATGATCATTATCTAACTTCAACCAAAGATTGTCATCCACATGCCCGACAAATTAATCACAACTCTTTGCATGAAATAAGGACTAACATACCTCATGCTAACAATAACTTACCATATCTCATATTTTGGGTTACTTGAATGTGATGATCCTTGGTTGATCTGTGCTACAATGCAAATGAGGGGGGTTGTTGGGCTTCCATCTATGGACATGTTGATCATCATCATCATGGTGTAGATCATGTTCTCCATTGCAGGCCCCAAGACCTGATCTCCTCTAGTTAACCCTAGGAATAGGGGGGTAACATGTGATCCAGATTTTATGAGCATAATGAAATGAATACATATTATTAAAATATGTTGAACACAGAATAACAAAGATACAATAAAACTGTTTTTCTATTCAATAAGGAATAAGTTGAAATTGTAAAATGTAGTGGAAAACAAGCTTGTTGGAATGGTGGTGTCTTATCTTTGAGAAGAGATGTGACGGTTGCGCTCATTCGCAAGAAGATGATTACAATGAGGCTCTGAAGGAATTTTTACAATAAATAGGAATATAAAAAACCCTAGACATCCAAAAACATAACCCTAGGATATGAAGCACCAAAAGTCATGTGGGCCCTATTTGGGTAAGTTAGTACATCAACTTCCCGAGGTCGTAACTTTTGCATACGATCTCCGTTTTAGGTGCACGATAGCCCGTTGGAAAGGTATCGTTGAGGAGATTCATTTTGGGGGATCAATTATATCCTTTAGATATCATTGAGAATCTCGATATGGAAAAACCTTCATTTAGGCCCTTAAAATGGCCCCAAAAGTTAAAAACTGCTAAAAATAGTAAATTGCTAGAAAATTGTTTTGGGGGAGTTGGAAATGGTGGGTGGCCACTGATATCCACCTGGATAAATACTCCCTCCTTAGGAATAAATGGTCTCCATTTCATTGATTTCCCCCATCAGATGAGGAAATTTTTGCTGAATTTGGCCCCAGGTGAGCCACTTGCCTTGGTGCAGGAGTTGCCCTGCTTTGATGACTCGATAAAGTTGGATCCTTTGATGTCGAGTTCCCTTGATCTGTGTGTCCACAATTTGATCATTGGATTCCCATTGCATGTAGTCAAGGTTGATCTCTGTTGGTTTCAATTGCTCTGCTATCTCTGAGGTGTCCAATAATGGTGGGAAAAATGGTTGAAGGAGAGCCATGTTGAAGACTGGGTGTAGGCCAAGGAAAGGGGGAATATTGAGCTCAAAAGAATTGTCACCCAAAACCTTGGTGATGGTGTATGACCCATAATGGAGTGGGTGAAGCTTCTGATTGGGCCCTGTAAGGCGTTCTTTCTGCAAGTGCAACCAAACTTTGTCTCCCACTTGAAACTTATGTGGCACCCGATGTTGATCATGACACTGCTTGTACTTGGAATTAGAATTCTGTAGAATATCCTGAACCTGTTGGAAAATGTGTTGGATCCTCTCAATGAACTGGGTGCCTTTTTCAGCTTCTGGTGGACCAGGGGATGATTTGGCTAAGGTGGTCACCAAGGGTAGTGCAACATCCATGGGGCCCAATTGTTGGAATCCCAACCCCACCTGAAAGGGGTTGTGGCCAGTTGAGCTATGCAGGGCTCAGTTGTAGCTATGTTTGACATAGGGAAAACTCTCATCCCATGTGTTGTATTTTTTTGAATTGTACATGCACATGATATGTACAATCATATGATTAACAACCTCAGTTTGGCCATCTGTCTGGGGTTGGAAAGAAGTGGATTTGGTTATATTGGTATCTAGTAGCAACCAGAGGCTCGACTAGAATGTGTTGAGGAACCAACTATGATGGTCTGAGATAATGGTTTATGGGATCCCAAAATGTACCCATACTCATTCAAAGAACAACTTGGCAGTGTCTTCTGCTATGATGTTTTTCTTGCAGGTGACTAGAATCACCATCTTGGAAAAGTGATCAACAACCACAAAAAAACAATCATTTACCCTCGTAGTGGATGGGAGGCCCAACATGTAGTCCATTGAGATGGATTCCCATGTCCTATCAAGAGTAGGAATAGGGGTGTACATGCCCTATTTCTTAGTGGTTGGTTTGTCAATAGCGCAAATGGTGCAGGACCTGATATACTTGCTGACATCCTGTCGAAGTTTTGGCTAGTAGAAATGTTTCTGTAGCACTACCAATTTATTTTAGATTCCAAAGTGTATTGCCACCCGACTATAGTGAGATTCCTAAATTAGCTTCACATGCTCACTTGATGGAATGGAAATATGGACCAGACGACACAACAACCCATCTTGAAGATGGAAATTAGCGACCACTGAGTTGGCACCCAACATTTGGTAGGTGGTGGAGAAGTCAAGGTCTGTCTCCTAGAGGTGGGGCCATCCGGAGGTCTCATGGCCGCAAGAGTCTAGCACCATGGTTAGTGCCACGACTAGAGGTCAGCTGAGGCAATCAACAACTCGGTTGGTACTTCCTATTTTATACTTGATGTTTAGGTGGAACTGTTGTCATTATGTGGACCACTTCTGATGGAATTCATTCTGCAATTTTCCTTGGGTTTGCATGAACTGTAGTGGCTTGTGATCAATGTGTATGATTGTATCCTTCCCAATAATGTAATGTCTCCATTGGTTATAGGCTTGCACAATGGAGTACATTTCTTTGTCATAAGTAGGGAACTTATGGACAAAACCTGATAGTGTCTCACTATGATATGCCATGGGGTGGTCATGTTGAGTGAGAACGACGCCCACAATATAGTCTGAAGCATCTGTCTCAATATCAAAGGGATGTTGTAGGTCTGGTAATGAAAGTATTGGGGATGAGCACAAACGCTTCTTCAAATCATCAAAGGTTTGTTGTTGGGACAGTCCCGACACAAATTTTTCCTTACCACCACCCCTAGTTACTTGGCCGAGGGCCCATGCGATATGAGAGAATCCCAACACAAACCTACAATAGAAATTGGCGAGGCCCAAGAAGCTCTGAAGTTCAATGAGTATGGTTGGGGCTAGCTAGTCACGAATGACCTGGATCTTGGCTAGATCCACATGCACACCATGTCGATCAATGATGTATCCTAAGTAATGGACCTTGTCCATGCCAAAGGAGCATTTTTCCAAGTTTGCATATAGTTTTTGTTGTCATAGGGTGTGTAGAACCTATTGAATATGATGCAAGTGTTCTGCCCAAGTCTTGTTGTATATGAGGATGTCATCCAGATACACCACTACAAAATTATTGGTGAAAGGTCGTAGGATATCGTCCATCATCCTCATAAAATTTGTTGGAGCATTTTTCAAACCAAAGAGCATGGACAACCATTCAAAAATACCTTCTTTTGACTTGAAGGCGGTCTTCCATACATCTGTCTATTCTATTGGGATCTGGTGGTAGCCAGACTTCAAATCAATCTTACTGAAGTATTTTTCCCCCGTGAGCTGATCAAGGAGGTCGTCGATTTGGGGAATTGGGTACCAGTTTCAGACTGTGATTTTATTCATGGCCTAGTAATCAATGCAGAGTCTCCAGGTCCCATCTTTCTTCTGTACCAACACGATTGGGCTCCCACAAGGAGATTAGCTGGGACGTATGTGCCCCTTTTGGAGCAGTTCTTGGATTTTCCTCTTGATCTCCTAGTGTTCTAACAAAGAGCGATGATAGACTGGCCCATTGGGTAGTGGTATGCCTGGGGTCGTATCTATGGGATGCTTGACCTGGAAGTGTAGAGGTACACTGGTAGGAGAGGAGAAGATATCTGAGTATTCTTCCACGACCTTATCCACTTTCTTCTATTGTGTGGAGAGTTCAGCCATATAGGCCCCGGATGTGGCTGCGATATTTTTCTCACTCTAAGAGCAATTCACAAAGAAGACAAATTTCTCGGTCTGAGATATGACGTTCCTGCATTTCTTGGTAGAGATCAAGGAAATAGCACTAGGAGGGACTGCCTCGAGTATCTTTTTTTCCTATTCAAAGTAATAATAACACTACAAGGCCTAGACTCATATACAACATGATGTTTCCATAAATAAGGTTGGCCAAAAAGAACATTACAAACTTTGATAGGAGATACATCACACAATACCTCATATTTGAATGTCTTGATGTTGTACGACAATTGACACTGTTGGCTGATGCAGAGATCGCTTCCTTGGTGGAACCATCCAATGGTGTAGGGTTATGGGTGTGGCATAGTCATCGGGGCCAGCCACTTGATGAATTCTGCTGAGATGAGGTTCTTATGGCTACCACTATCAATGATGAAATGTATCGGGGTGACTGTTACCCACATCTATGAATGGAAGAGGTGCTTGCCTTCTTCTGGCTCGTCTAGTTCACCAGGATGGAGCTTGGTGGTAGAAATTGTGGAACTGGGTTTTGCATCAATGACCTATCATCCCCTTTCTTGTTTAGACTCATAGTCAGAACCTGCATATGATTCAGAGGCTTTCACTTCGGCCACCAACGACTTCTTTGAGTGACATTCAACAGTGTTATGCCAAGGGCTCTTATGGAAGTCGCGCCACTTCCTGGTATCTTTCTTTGTCTTTTCAGTGTCCTTCTTTGGTTGCAGCTTGGACTAGTTGTCCTGATACTATCCATATTTTCTATGTTTATTTTTCTATGGGTTAGGGCCACCCCTTCCTAGATTTTGTTGTGAGGGGTTCCCAGGCCCAAATTGTTGCGTCTTTTTTTTGAGCTTCTGCTCAATTTTGATGGCATATCGGTAGGCCACACCCAAGGACGAGATGTCTAGAAATTACATTTTGATCTAGATGTATCTATGTAGAGAACCGCAATACTTGAGCACCATTTGTCGCTCTGAATATTTGATACCCATATTGGTGCGCAAGGTATGGAAGATATTTGTGAACTTTGGAACTGCTTGGTCTCTTTCTTGCCGCAATGTGGTCCATTTGGTATACAAGTCATCATAACTTTCGACATGATAATATTGTTCCTTAATAACATCCATGAAGTATTTATAGGTGTCCGCAACTATAAATAGTGAGGGTTCCTCTGTTTCCTTTTTCTCAGAGAACGTTTCCCACCAGTATTTGACATAGGGAATGGCTTTGAGGAGCACAAAAGTAATATTTTCTCTATTCGAAAAGTTATGGATAGACAAATACCCTTCTAGTAGATTCAACCACTTTTCTATAGAAAAAGCATCTATATGACCTTCAAATATAGGAATATCGAAGTTGATTTATACCTTGAAGGGGGTGACACCTCCGCTCAAGGAAGATGTGTCGCCTGTTGGTAGCTACCGAAGAATTTGCGTGAAACTATCCATCGTCTCGTTCCTATATTGCGTGAGGGATTCCTCAAGAAACATTTTGAAAGGATCTATTGTCCCATAATATTTATTTGATCCTACCAAGAGAGGTTGCTTGGGCATGCGAGATATTTTTTCCTCAAGAGAAACAAGCTCGAGACCCAATTCTTTGTACCCTGACCTCATTGGCGACATGCATTAAGACGACAAGGAGAAGACCGCTCTGATACCACTGATCTGGATTTTATGAGTAGAACGAAATGAATACATATTATTAAAATATGATTCACACAAAATAACAGAGATATAGTAAAACTAGTTTTCTATTCAATAGGGAAATAAGCTAAAACTGTAAAATGCAGCGAAAAACAAGCTTGCTGGAATGGTGGCAACTTATCTCTGAGAAGAGATGTGACGACTGCACTCATTCAAAAAAAGATGATTACAATGAGGCTCTGAAGGCCTTTTTATGATAAACAAGAATTTCAAAAACCCTAGACATCCANNNNAAGCGCCAAAAGTCATGTGGGCCCTGTTTGGGTAAGTTAGTACATCAACTTCCCGGGGTCGTAACTTTTGCATATAATCTTTGTTTTAGGTGCACGATATCCCGTTGGAAAGGTATCATTGAGGAAATTCATTTTGGGGGATCAATTAGAGTATTTGTCTATAATTGAGAATCTCTATCCCAAAAAACCTTCATTTAGTCCCTCAAAATGGCCCTGAAAGTTAAAAACTACTAAAAATAGTAAATTGCCAAAATTGCCACAAAATTGTTTTGAGCGAGTTGGAAAAGGTGGGTGGCCACCAATATTCACCTGTATCAACATGGAAAACCTTCATATTGACTTTTCACTCAACATTGACCTCAAATAACCAATTTTAATATGATGAAGCAATTAGTAGGCAATTTTGATACTAATCCCCCAGAAGGGAATAATACCACCCAAAAGCAATACCCTAGTTATTCATAGCTGAAAAAGTTGTGAAGAACCCTTTCCAAAATAATAAGTATTAGTTAACCAGCAAGATACCGAGTCCTCCCAACCATCTAGTTCTTTCAATCCTAGAGATTAGTTCTTTCAAAAAATCTACATGAACTCCAAAGACATTCACCTTCAATCTCACAATTACACATATGGAATTCCCAATCTTCCTATGATTAAATGAGATGAAATCCAACCCTCCACCAATGGTCCCTTTCAATTCCCTTGAACTAATGTCAACCACATACCCTATGTACAAAATGTGCCTTTACATTGTATTTCTCGTAACCTGTTTATGAGGGCCGCACAAAGCTATAGTATTGTTGATGACATGGCCTAATCACTTGTCACCATGTTAGAACTTGAGGTTATTCAAACCTATCCTTCCTAATGGAAGGAATTGGTATTATTATTGCACTCTATTGATCCATTAGATTCACACCTATCAACCTTTGACTTCGAAAATGTTGAGCCAAGTCTTCTCACTTTCATTGTGCTTCAAATACTAGTCACTATTAGTACCCTCATCATACATTATTGTATAATTAAAAAAGGTGAATCTAATTTCATCATGTCCACAATGGTTTGGCATACATAAGGATACCATGAGATAACCCCATCCACAATCTATTTTTTCCTACAATGGTCATCCTTCTAAACCTGAAGGACTCTTCCAAAATGTCCCATGTCAAATTGGTGGGAAATATGGTACTAACTAACATAGAACTTGTATACACCCCACTTAATTACAACATTATTATTGGTGTAATTATATGCATGTAATTAAGGTGATCACCTCCTTTGTATTCCACACCATCATGTTTCCCCATGAAAATACGATCATTTCATTAGACCAACTTACATATTACAATCCCACTCCATGGATCAACCAAGACAATGTCCTGTCGACCATCGACCCTAACCAATAACTCCCATCTTACATAAATATGGGCCCTGGAATATTCAAATAATTCTCCTTTCTTGGGAATATCAATGTGCATTCCCCAATCCTCCCTTGGGATACTCTCCCATGTGCACCATCACATACTCTGTAATGTTCCAATTTTTGGATTCCCCTACCTTGCAGTCATAGGCGACCTTATGAGTTTATGTCAGCATGACTAGAGGAGTAAAATGAGGATAATAGTGAGCTTAAGAAATTTGAAGGATTTATATGGGGCTTAGGCTAGCCCATTCACCCTCTTTTATGATCGAGATCATTTCCGCACAATTTACTCTTGGTTCCATCTCATTTCGATGATTTATGTAATTTCGGGTTATTATTGAGCATATTTTAATTAATTACACTTAAGGTACTATTTTGAGTTTGTTTCTTGGAGAAATACCTCAGATTAATAACCCTTTGGAACCTAGGAGAAAATATCTACAGGATAGGATGATAAAACGTGACTTTCAGTGGCCGAAAAAGTCATAAAGGAGAATTAATCACTTTTTGGAGTAAAAAGGTTCATTAAATTAATGAAGTGATTTTATTAGAACATATTAAAGATGAATTAAAAGTCACTTGAGGGGAAAAAGGTGAAAATGGGTATAAAAGAGAGATAGGGTCTCATATTCTCTCATTATGTTGATCACCATTTCACTTGTATCTTTGAGCTCTGGCAGCTTGAGTGTTTTGAGGGTTTTTGATCTGTATTATTTTCAGCACGAAATGAGAGCGGAGATGTAATAAAGAAATGCACAGAGATATGGAAGATATCCAATAATCTAACAGAAATGTATCATATATGCAACCATAAACACAAAGATACAGTAATACACGATTTCTATTAATGAAAGAAATGTACAGAGACTGTAAAAATACAGAGTGAAAGACTCGCTAGAATGGTGGGAACTTATCTCTGAGAAGAGATGTGATGGCTACTCGCATTCATAAGAAGATGATTTTACAATGAGGCTCCAAAGTAATTTTTTATCATAAAGAAAATCCAAAACCCTAACCCCGGAAGATGAAAAGCCAACAGTTTTGTGGACCCTATTTTGGGTAGTTTGGTGTATCAACTTCCCAGAGTGTAACTTTGTCATACGATCTTTGTTTGGGGTGCACAATATCTTGTTGGAAAGGTATCGTCAATGAGATTCATTTAGGGGGCTCAATTAGAGCCTTTGGGTATAATTGAGAACCTATATCCCAAAAAACCTTCATTTAGGCCTTCAAAATGGCCTCAGTAGTTAAAAACTGCTAAAAATAGAAAATTACCAAAATTGCTAGAAAATTATTTTGAGCCAGTTGAAAAAGGTGGTTGGCCACCGATATCCACCTGGATCAATCCTCCCTCCTTAGGAAGCAATGGTATCGATTGCATTGAGTTCCCGGGGGAGAGGGAAAAGCATTTGATGAATCTGCATCTTGATGAGCTACTTGCCTTGTTGGAGAAGTTGTGTTGCTTCACTTGTTGAAGGTTGTCATGAACATGTGGCTGGAAGGGTTGGAAATTTTTAACCAGTCTGGATACATGAGATGTATGTGTGCATAAGGAATCTTTTCTCTTTGTTGCAACTTTTTCAACCTGCATCTTTGGATAGAAGGTTCGGGGTGAGGCTGTAGTGGTTGCAGTGTCCTTTTGTTCCCCTTTTGAACAGATTGTGAAGAAACTGAATTTTGCAGTATGAGATACTACCTTGCGACATTGTTTAGGTGGAAAAATAGTTGGAAATACCTCTGTTATTTTGTAGATATGACCCCCAAAGTAACAATGACACTATAGGGTCAAGACTCATAAACAACATGGCATCTCCACATATATGGTTGGCGCAAGAGAACATCACAGACATCCACTGGGGAAACATCACATAATACCTCATCCTTGAAGGGTTGGATGTCGTATGACAATCGACACTGTTGGCTAACACAAATATCTCTTTCTTGGCAAAGACACCTGATGTTGTATGGTTGCAGGTGTGGTATTGTCGACAATCCCAACTGTTTGATGACCTCTTCTGAGGTGAGGTTCTTCTGGCTTTTTCTATCAACAATAAAATGCAACAGGGTCCCCTTCACCCACATCTGTGAATGAAAAAGGCACTACCCCTCTTCAGGATTTGTTGGTTCTTCTAGTTGAATTGTTGCGGTCGTGACAATAGCAGTGGGGTCTGCGTCAATGTTATGTATTTCACTAGTATTTTCAGAATCAGATTCTGAATCATGGTTTGACTACTTGTCTTTGATCTCGGCCACCAATGACTATTTTGAGCAACATTCATCGGTGTTGTTCCAGGGGATTTTGTGGAAATCACACCATTTTCTGGTGTCCTTCTTTGTCTTCTTGTGACCCATGGATTGGGTTGGTTTTTGGGAGACTGTTTGTTAGGGTCATCTTTGTCATACTTTGGTTTTTGTGGATTTGCATACCTAAACTCCCGTTTGTTCTAGTGCTCAAATTTCTGCTCAATTTTAACAACATATCGATAAGCAACACCGAGTGATGAGATGTCCAAAAAATCCATTTCAATTTGGATGTATCTGTGTAGAGCCCCACGGTATTTCAAAACCAAATGTCATTCAAAGTATTTGATACCCAGCTTGGTGTGCAAGGTATGGAAGGTATTGGTGAACTCCAAAATTGTGTGTCCCCTCTCTTTCCACAATGTGGTCCATCTCATGTATTGGTCCTCATAGTTGCCAATAGGGTAATATTGTTCCTTGACCGCATCCACAAAAAAATCCCAAGTGAGCTCAGCCCCATATATTCCAAAATCCTCTGTGGAACTTTGCTCCCAGTAAGTTTCCCACCAATGTTTGACATGGGGGAGAGATTTAAGTAGTGTGAAGGTGATCTTTTCTGTGTCGAAAAAATTATGATCAGAGAAATAAACTTCTAACAGATTTAACCATTTATCTAGGGCATCCACATCTATCTGACCTTCAAATATAGGAATATCAAAATTAACCTATACCTTGAAAGGAGAGGTGCTTCCAAAGTGGTTGTTTGATGAATATGCACCTGTTGCTATCGACAGGCATTGAAGGATGAGGGAAAAATTCTCCATCATTTCATCCCTTTGTCACATGAGAGCTTGCTCAAGCAACAGATTTATAGGATTGTTTGCTCCATCGTTTTTATTTTCTTCTGCCATGGAGGGTTTCTTGGGCATGTGAGAGTGATTTTATTTAAGAGAGACAAGATTGAGACCCAACTTTCTATACTCGTACCTCATTAGGGACATGCACTAAAAAAACAATCAAGAGCATCTTGCTCTGATACCACTGATCCAGATTATTTTCGGCACGGAATGAGAGAGGAGATGTAATAAAGAAATGCACAGAGATATGGTGGATATCCAATAATATAACAGAAATGTATTAGAGATGAAACCATAAACACAGAGATACAATAATACATGATTTCTATTAATGAAAGAAATGTACAGAGACTGTAAAAATACAGAGTGAAAGACTCGTTAGAATGGTGGTAGTTTATCTCTAAGAAGAGATGTGACAGATACTTGTTGGAAATACTAAAACA